>JARYZH020001618.1:0-25078 GCA_030021035.2 Notholithocarpus densiflorus | reverse complement strand
CTGCCAAATGATCTTGGAATCAATGCCATAGAGCACAAAATTTCCATAGTCAAGCATGGAAGCATGGGAAGCCGAGTCTATTGCATCAGCAATGAGTTTCTCTTGTCCTTGATCAGTTCTCAATAGAAGCTTACCGTCTTCTGTGAAATCTAGCGTTGCATTCGATTTGAACGGAGGTTCTTCACGAAACGCTGTCCAGACAATTGTTCCTTTGTCTACACCCACCAACCAAATCCCAACGGCGAAGCCACTGCCTTGCTGATAGAATCCAAAAGCAAGTAGTTGATTATGGGAAAGCCACGATGTGGGTTGAGACTGTTGAGCTCTGGGAGAAAGTGAAGAGCCCTGGGGTATGTGACTTGATTGATTTAGTTGAGCTCTTGCAATTGCAAAGGATGTGAACAGAAGTGAGAATAGAATGGACATGGAAGCCATGGGTGGAGTCATGACAGAAAAATGCTAATATTGGTTTTGATATTGAACTATAAGGCAAGACATAAAACAGAGAGCAACAGAGGAATTTTTTTGGGGGGTCAAATTCCACACTTGATTTTTCCAAAACCAAAGATGTCCGAAATTCAAACAAGTGTATCTTTTCCATTGTTTTTTTTTTTTTTTACCAAACTTTTGTGGAGAGATAAATTAAGGAAAATTCTTAGTTTAAGGTGGACTCGGTAATGTCCCACTTGGCAATATTATGATGATAATCATGATCGTACAAATGAAATTAATAAGTCTTTAATTGCTTGACTATGATTACAAGTCAAATAGTGATCAATAAGTTTTATCAATATTTAATGACACATGCATGTGCCCTTAAAACCATTTTGAGCTACGGATCCTACAAATTGGGAGCATATCATTGACAGAAAATTATTAGGTATTCCCGGAGTACCATAAATGCGTAGTCCTTCCTCTCACATGAATGGCGGGTCCTACCATGAATTTAATTAGTGGGACCCACCATTTATGTGAGAGGAAGGAGTACGCATTAATGGTACTCCGGGAGTACACAATAATTTTCCCTCGGTGAATACGCAATTTTTGTAATGTATAAAAAATTTCCCAAAATTACAACTGTTTCTATACAACGAAATTTTTCGAAATTAAAATTAATAAAATCTAGTAAAGAACAATTATGTAACAAAAATTACTCTGAAAAAAAAATTGTAACAATAAGAAATTTTAGAAATGAAAAAGAAATGTTACAAAACCCTAAAAAATATAATTATTAATTTTGCATCAAGAATTGAAAAAAAAAATGGAATAAAAATTATAGGTTAAAATGCAAATTGCACCCTCTAAATTTGACTAAAATTCATTTAAAAAATTATTGAACTTTACTTTCATTCTAGTCCTCTATGTTTCAAATCTGTTCAATTTAGAGTAATTTTTAAATACTTCCGAAGCACAATGAATGACGCTCCCTCCTTTCAAATTTATGGTAGAGTCCACTCATTAAATTCATGGCGGGGTTCATCATGAATGTGAGACGAGTCAGCACTATTTCACTATACTCCGAAGTATCTAAGTATTTTCCTTCAATTCAAGCCTTGTGTCCAATTTCGTTAAAAAATTATAATTAATTAATTTATTATTATTATTATTATTTTTTTGCAAATGAAAAAAATCTATAAAACTAATAAAAATATTTTATAGATGTAATTTGATGAAAAGCTTGAATTAAATAAATTTAAAACCTAAAGAACAATTGAATAAAAATAAAGTTAAAAGACTTAAAAGAATTTAGGCAAATAAAGAGTGTAATTTGAATTTTAACCAAAAATTATAATACAAATGTTCACTTGATATTAACTGATTGATATTTAATTGTTTAACGTGTTAAAATTTATTCTTAACTAGTGTAAAAAGTCATTCGTTAACAAAAGCTTCACATTTGGAAGATATGGACAATATTTTATTTGCTATATCCCAAAAGCCTTTTTTTTTTTTTTTTTTTTAGAAGGAAACCTCTGAACTTTATTGAAAGAAAAAATTAGTCAATATCAACCAAGAAAGCATCATGAACTTGTGAAGGAATATCTTTCACCCATACCGAATAACCTCTAACATGTCTTGCATGTTTAGTTAGGTTATGAGCTACAGAGTTATCTAACCTACGAGTATGAGAAAAAAAAAATAGAAACAAAGGCATCCACAGAGAGTTTAGCAACAAAAATTAAAATTCCAAAGGAAGCAAGAGAAGAATCATCAGACTTCATAGCTTTGATAACAACTTCGGAGTCCCCCTCAATGATAACAAATTGCAAACACATCTCTTTAGCAAAAGACACAGCTTTAGCCACTGCCATTACTTCAACATCGTCCGAGGAAGGAGGGAGGCGAGCCTTTTCTGCCAAAGAAACTATAACCAACCCCCTAGAATCACGAATAATCACTCCCAGGCCAGTGGCATTGATATCTTTAAATAGAGCGCCATTGAAATTAATTTAGAAAGAGGAAACCAGTGGAGAAATCCACCTAACCCGAGGAAGAGAAGGAGCAGAGGGACAAACAGATGGAAGAGGGAGAGCACTCTAGAAATCTTGGGGATTTTGCAAAGCTTGAAGAACAATCTGGGAGACCGGGTAGACATGTTTCTGAAGCCGAACTTGGCTTCTTCTATACCAAATGGACCAACAGATCGAAGCAAAAAGTTCCACATTCAACTCCTATGTAAACACATTGAACCAGCTCTTTGAAATCAGAAAAAGATGTGGTGTGACGGAATAACCAGTGGAGGTTTCTTTCCCAAACAGTGGTAAGCTCTGTGCATTCCTAAAGAGCATGAAGTACGGATTATGGAGCTAGGCAACAAAGCTCGCATTGATCCTTGGACAAGAAACACCTCCAAACTAAATTTCTCTTAGAAGGAATAGCATTTTTACAAGCACACCAAAGAAAAATTTTCACTTTGTTTGGGACCTTGGTAGACCAGATTTTCTTCCAAAAATTATCAAGGAGAAATGGGTCACTAATGTTCTGATTAGGATAAAATTTTTCTTTTGCAAGAAAATTATAACCAGATTTGACAGAGTAAGTACCCGAAGAAACAAAAGGCCAGATCAGTGTATCTTCAACAGAATATTGGCTAAGAGGTAAGCTTAAAACCAATTCCGCCTCTTGAGGAGAAAAAAGGCCACAAACAAGACCAGAGTCCCAGATCATGTTTTCTTGAACAATTAAATCACCCACCTTAGCATCTTGGAAGCCATCAACCATGGGGGAATGGATGAAGGATGGTATATTGTTGGGAGCCAAGAGTCATTCCAAATACTAATGGAATCTCCACAGCCTACTCAGCATCTAGCCCCTCACTTCAAAACATCTTTGCCTTTCAAAATACTTTGCCAAGCGTATGAGCCAGAAATAGAATCAGCTTCCATAATCGAGCAATTTGGGAAAAATCTCGGCTTAAAGACACAGTAGAAAGGAGAATGCTTATTATGTAAAAGCCGCCAACCATGTTTTGCAAGGAGGGCATCATTAAATAAAGCTAAATCTTTAAAACCCACACCTCCCTCATTTTTTGGTTGACATAGAGCTTCCCATCGAACCCAATGTTTAGCAATTTTCTAATAAGGCTTTCAATAATATTACAAAGTCCCAATGGAAGTCTAAAACAACTCAGTATAAGTTGGAATAGCTTGCACTACTGTCTTGATCAAAATTTCCCTTCCAGCTTAAGACAATAGCTTCTCCTCCCAACCTTGCAACCTCCGCCAAACTTTTTCTTTAATGTAATTAAAGCTCGCTTTTTTTTTTTTTTTTTTTTTCCTTCTCCTCACAAAAGATGGCAAACCTAAATATTTCTCATATTGCCTAATTTCTGGTACTCCTAATGCATGCTTGATATAATCTCTGACAGCTTCTAGGGTAAACTTGCTGAAAAAAATGGTTGTTTTATTTTTATTAATATGCCAACCTGAACAGCACTCATAAATCCGTAGAATGTCCACAATTTTCTGACACTTCTTCTCAGTTGATCTGCAAAAAAGAAGGCTATTGTCTGCAAATAATAAGTGAGAAAGACGTGGACCGTTCCTACATAAAGAAAACCCCTGAATGTCCCCCAAAATAGCAGCTTGGGAAATTAGACCATGTAATCCTTCAGTACATAAGAGAAAGAGGAATGGAGAGAGGGGGTCTCCTTGCCTAATACCTTTGGAGGGATGTATCAAACCTTTGGGTTTGCCATTAATCAGGATAAAATAAGAGATTGTAGCGACACAAAGTGTAAGTTTCTGAAGATTTAGGCTTAAATGTTTAGAACCATATTTTAAATATGTTGGCAAACTGAGAACAAAACATGTCTAGTCTATGTGTTAGGTAGTGCTTAAAGGTATAGGTTTCAAGCTTCAAGTTCAGCTGATTGCAAAAAAAGGGAGTCACTTTCTTTCTTGCTCGACCGATCGAGAATTAGGCTCAATCAATTAAAAATCGCAGGAAAAGAAATTCTACAGATTTTTAAATCAGGCCCAAGCCTGCGAAAACGTTTAAGGTTTCATTCCAACTTGTCCACATATAAAAGGGAAACCCTAGCTATGTTTTGGAGACTTTTTGAAAACTTGTGTGTTACTCTTTATGAGATCTAAGAGGTTTTGTACATTCTAACTACACAAGAATCTACTGGATCAAGATCTACAATCAAGCGTTGGTAGAACCTAATTGTTGCAACAAGATCATTACTGATGGTGATCTGAAACCTTTGAGTGGGATCTCAAAGTCATAAGTAAGGGTGCTTGTGTTACTGCAAATCCAAGGAGAGAAGGAGTCCGTGGATTCGAAGCTTGCACGTGGTCGTGTCAGTAAGTTACTACATGAGGTAGTATTAGATTTAGGGTTAAATCTTTTGTAAAAACTTCGATTCTCTTATAGTAGATTTACTTTATCTTGAGAATAACTAGGTCAAATCCTCCCCAGATTTTTCATGGGTCATCATATCGTGGTGTTATTTACTTTTTTGCTTTTGTGCATGATATGATATATGCTTGTTTATCCTAGATCTAAATAATATACCTAATAATCAACTTGGTTAATTAATTAGGTCAAACAATCTGGTTTAAGGGGTCTAAATGAACAAACAAGTGGTATTAGAGCGGGTTAGCTCTTGTTTATAGGTTTCTTAACCTAGAGTTGATCATTGACCCCTGTTGTTATGGAAAACGATCACTCTCTTGTGATCCCTCCACACTTCGACGGGAATAACTATGCTTGTTGGAAAGTTAGGATGAAAGCCTTTTTGAAATCCATTGATGAGATAGTATGGTTATCTATAGAAAACAGTTGGGAAAGACCGACCACTACTAAGGTGAATGGACCACTGCCCAAAAGGAAGCAGCTAGCTTTAATAGTAAGGCAATGAACGCTATATTCAATGTTGTTTCTATGGAAGAATTTAAGAGAATCTCAAATGTGGAGATTGTTCACATTGCTTGGAACATCTTACAAACAATGCATAAAGGCACTAAGGCAGTAAAACTTAATAAATTGCAGCAATTGACCTCTAGAATTAAAAGTATTGGAATGTCTGAGGATGAGTCTTTTGATGAATTCTATGCTAAGTTGAATGATATTGTCAATTTTGAATTTAATTTGGGTGAAGTTTATGATCAACCTAAAATTGTTAGGAAAATTCTTAAATCATTAACTGAGGACTTTAGACTTAAAGTGACTGCCATAACTGAAAGTAAAGATGTTGATTCCATTCCTGTAAATGAACTTGTAGGATCTCTTCAGTCCTGTGAATCTGACTTACCAAAAACTAACAAATACAAATCAATGGCTTTGAAATCTGTTGATGATTGTGGATTTGATGATGAGCTTTCATCTATTGAGATTGCTTATCTTGCCAAGAACTTTAAAAATTTTCTGAGAAATAATAATAGAAGGGCAAGAAATAGAAACAATTTTAACCCTAAGAATGAAGAATGACACTGCCAAAAATAACAATTCTGAAAAATCAAAAGATAAAGTAGGTTAATCTTCTAACAGTTCTGTAGGACAACAATGTTATGGTTGCCAGGGTTATGGTCATTTAAAATCTGAGTGTCCAACATTTTTGAGATCCAAAGGTAAAGCTATGGTTGTTACTCTGAGTGATGATGAAGTTTCTGATCATGAGTCTGAAAATGATCAAGAATGAAACTTTATGGCTTTCACTGCTACTACTGTAGTAAGTGAAATTGAGACTGCTAATGAGAACCTTTTTGATGGAGAACTCTCTAAGAATGCTGATTTGCAAGAGGCTTATAACAAGTTATGCAAGATTGCGGCCAAAGATGCTATAAGTGTTGAGTTAGGGTTGAAAAAGATAAACACTCTTGAACAAGAAAAGAAAAATTTGCTATTAAAATTGTTTGATGCCAATGAACCCTTGAATTCTGTTAAGATTGAGAACTAATAGATAGGACTTCTACTTCTAAACTGGATGACATGTTAAATGTTCCAAAATATGTTTCTGATAAGACAGGACTAGGGTTTGTTGAGAATGGATCTTATTCTGTTGCTAATCCTCCCAAGTTTGTTCCTACTATATCTTCTACTGTTATTCATCCATCTATGTTTAAAATTAAGGTACATAAGGAAGAAGTTCTAGCTTCTACAAGAACTAGGGTAGATCTAAGTGAGTCTAAACCTAAGAAACCCAATCAATCTGGAAGCAGGAAACACCACAAACCTTAGTGGTTTTGTCATTTTTGTGGTGGAGCTCGGCATACTAGGTCAAATTGCTTTAAGTTGCAAGCTTCAAAGCAAGCTTCCAAACAAAAAGTGTCTGTGTCAAAAGTACAAGATCCTATGGCACTTATCCATGAACTGGTAAAGGTTCTTAACCTTTATGCCAATACCAGAGCTGAAATTAGGGCCAATTCAAATAGAAATCCCAACACCAAGTTTGCATCTAATAGAGTCTGGATGCAAAAGACTCAGCCTCAGTGAGCCTGTTTGTCATGGTCCTTGTGTTAATTCTTTCAATCTCTTGTGACCAAAACTGATTTTCTTTAGGATCTGCATTTGCATTACATTCATACATTTCATTCTAGGTTTTGTCTTTGATGTTTTTTTGTTTTTGTTTTAAATCAAATAAAAAATAAAAATAAAAATCAGAAAAAAGAGAGAAGGTTTTTGTATTATACAACTTCAAGATGTGTAATTAAGGTTGGCTTATGAAATTTACATTTCATAACTATGTACCTTGTTTAGCTTTGATGAGCTTTATTTTTCTACACTTTGCTAGTTTGTGCTATGTAGTGCTTATATTGTGTGAGTTGTTTATGGTTTTTAAACACATGCGCTTGATTTTGAAGTCACATTCTTTTGATTGTAAGGACTAAAAAATCCTAGGAGAAAGGCATAAATAACCATCTCACTACTGTTACTCACCAATCATGAACACCTGTGTGCAAATCATAAAAGCTGTTCTTGGTATGGTGTAGCACTTGTACAACAAGATATTTAAGGTGTTGCTATGAAAAAAAATGCAAAGCAAAATGAAAAGCAAAGAAAAATATGCTTCAAAAGAAAAAGAAAAGCAAAATAAATAAATAAAATGCATGGTTGCAAGCGTGTTTTCTAGGAAATGTGGGAGTTATATGATGTAACTCTTTAGGTTATAGTCACTTTCAAATTTATGTGATGGATAATGTAGAAATTGTGCTTATTTTCTGTCTACATATCACCTTGTGAGTATCTCATATACTTACTAGTTGCACACACCACAAGCAAGTCTTTGTAAAACTCTGTACATGTGATTGTGTGTTAAGTTTTGTGGCCTTCCAAAATTTAATTTCTTGATGTGTTTAATGCATTTTGGGGGAGTCGGGAGAGAAAAGATTGATGAAATTTGCCAAGGTTTGAATTTTTCTAAGAAAAGTTTGGTTTTGTAAAACATTTGAAATATGAACATGCATCTCATATCATATAAATTGTTTTTCAAATGTTTTTGTAGAAAAATTTTCCAGATATTTCAAAAAATTATGTTTCTTCAGGATTCGATCGATCAAGTCTATTTTTCAACAGATCAAAAAGGCAAAAGAAAAATTCAATTTTAAGCTAAAACTCTCGGGCTTGCTCTAACTCCTTTCAATTAGTCGAGCCTATTTTTAATTGAATTTCGATTCCTTCCCGATTCCTCCCTACTGATCGATTTTTTTTTTTTTTTTTAAACAAATAGGAATCAAATCAACCTTTTTCACTATTCTTTGTCTTTCTCTTCAATTCCTCTCTCGATCCCTTCTCACTCAAATTTTTTTGTCTTTTCCTTCGTCAAAGAATCAAAGGTTTTCTTCAAAATCCTAATGCAATACACTTTTTCTTTTTGATCAAATTACATGAGTTCATGCATTTTTCTTGCATTTTTCAAAAAAATTTGCATAAATGGAAAATTGGGGTTTTTGATGTTTTTGTGTATTTTGATCAAATCTGATTCATGGGTTTTTGTTCATGCATCATTTAAACATGATTCACATGCTTTAATTTCAAATTTTCATGGTTTATCAAAAATTTTGAAATTAGGATTCTTATGTTCTTGAGAGATTTGGGGATTTTGTTAAATTGGGCAAAATTGAGTAAAATTAGCTTGTGATATTGTTTGATTGAGTAAAATTGGCTCCTAAGGTTGGTAGGAAGTTTAATACTAGAGCTAATAGGAACACTGCTTCATTCTCTTCTAGTTCAGCTTTAGTTGATAGAGTTAGGTTTCTGTTTGCTAAATGTGAAGAGACCTATGAGACCTTGACTAAATATAGGTCTATTTCGGGTGAAAGGGAGATTGTGTTGAGTGAGATAAATCCCTCCATTCGTAGGAACTTTGTGTCTAGGAACTAGGTTTCTCTATGTGAGGTGTCTGATCCTCTTCTTCCAGCTTTGATTAGAGAGTTTTATTCAAACCTCTCTATCTATTTTGAAGTTACAGGTGGTCATTATTTGACTTCCTGGATTAGAGGTCAAGAGTTTACCATCTATAAGCAAACAATTTCTAAAGTTTTAGGAGTGCCTCTAGTTCGTAAACCCACATATCCATACACTGAGTTTCCTTCTGTTGATGACATCGTGTCTCTACTATGTGGTAGGTCTGTTTCTTGGGGAACTGAACCAAGAATCAATTCTTGTGAGTTTACTAAGCTTAATTCTTTGTATTTACGGATATCCTGTCATAACATCTATCCTATTTCTCATGTTCATACTATTCCCATAGATAGGTGTGTTTTTCTTTATGCTCTTGTTACTGATGGTTCTATGCGTTTTCCCTCTTTGTTTATTCAAACCATTGTTAATATATATAGCAGTAAGAGTAAAGGTAAAAAAATGTTCTTTCCTATGTACACATATAGGATTTTGAGATTTCTAGGATTGTCAGATTTCCCTCCCTTAGAGTTAATTCACATCACTGCCCCTATAGGAGCCACCTTTCTTAGACAGCGACAGACACTGATGAAGAGTGTTGAACCAAGCACTAGGACTTTAAAGAGATCACGAGGAGAAGCTTCTACTACTGCTGCCTTTGGTGCTATGCCTACTGCTGAGGAGACTTTTGTGGATCCAATTGTTGTTGTGGATACTTCTGGTGGTGCTGATGATGTTAACCCTACTGTTACCCCTCCACTCTCGCTCCGTGCCATGATGGAGTCTTTTGTTGACAACTTAGGCAGTCCATGGGCAGCTTCCGGATGAGTTGTTGACTAAGGTTGCTACTTTGAGAGCTGAGTTTGCTGACTATAAGAGTGCATTTCTACCTTTTCCACCCTTTGATGATTGATGTTGCCTTTGGCAATTTGTAACAAAAATGGGGAGTAGGTTTTAGGACTTTTTGTACTTAGGGGGAGTAGAGTTATTGTAATTAGGGGGAGTTTGATGAGAGTTTGATGTATTTTCTTTGGTTTTGATGTTTATATGTCATTGTTTATATTTGTTTAGTGTTTCTGTTCTTGTTTCACAAACATTGATGTGATTCTTGATTATGATAGTTATTGATGATGAGGTTATTCATTATGATATCGCTGTCTCTTTATATGTTTTGTGAATTTAAGATCAGATTTTTACTTCGATTATGGTACTGTATTTTCCACACATGTGCTTATGGTTTGTTTTCAGTGTTTCAGGAATTTACAGGTTAATTCTTTCAACAGCTGCTGTCTATACTAGCAACTAATAGTTAATAGTTGTGTAAGAATTGTATTAGGGCAATATCTTGTATTTGGGTTGGTATTTAATTTAAGCATTTCATTGTGTATGTATGTTTTGTCACGGATTGCCAAAGGGGGAGATTGTTAGGTTCTGAAGATTTAGGCTTAAATGTTTAGAATTATATTTTAAATGTTTTGGCAAACTGAGAACAAAACATGTCTAGTCTATGTGTTAGGCAATGCTTAAAGGTCTAGGTTTCAAGCTTCAAGTTTAGCTGATTGCAGAAAAAGGGAGTCACTTTATGCCTTACTCGACCGATCGAGAATTAGGCTCGATCGATTGAAAATCACAAGAAAAGAAATTCTGTAGATTTTTAAATCAGGCCCAAGCCCGCGAAAATGTTTAGGGTTTCATTCCAACTTGTCCACATATAAAAGGAAAACCCTAGCTACGTTTTGGAGACTTTTTGAAGACTTGTGTGTTACTCTTTGTGAGATCTGAGAGGTTTTGTACCTTTTAACTACACAAGAATCTACCGGAGCAAGATCTACAATCAAGCGTTAGTAGAACCTAGTTGTTGCAGCAAGATCACTACTGATGGTGATTTGAAACCTTTGAGTGGGATCTCAAAGTCACAAGCAAGGGTGCTTGTGTTGCTGTAAATCCAAGGAGAGAAGAAGTCCGTGGATTCGGAGCTTGCACATGGTCATGTCACTAAGTTACTACATGAGGTAGCATTAGATTTAAGGTTAAATCTTTTGTAAAAATTTTGATTCTCTTATAGTGGATTTACTTTACCTTAAGGATAGCTAGGTCAAATCCTCTCCAGGTTTTTACCTTGAAACAGTTCGTTTCATCGGTTTTCCTGGGTCATCATATCGTGGTGTTATTTACTTTTCTGCTTTTGTGCATGATATGATATATGCTTGTTTAACCTAGATCTAAATAATATACCTAATAATCAACTTGGTTAATTAATTAGGTTAAATAATCTGGTTTAAGAGGTCTAAACGAACAAACACAAGGCATTATTAATTTGATCCACTAATCACAGAAACCCAACTTCCTTATCACCACTTCTAAATAAACCCAATCCACTCTATCATAAGCTTTACTTATATCAAGCTTAATAGCCATAATATCATCCATGCCACTATGTTTCTGCATGCTATTTAGAGACTCAAAAGCAACTAAAATATTATTCAAAATTAATCTGCTTTTAGTAAAAGCACTCCGATGCTTAGTAATAATTTGAGGTAGTATTTTTTTTTAGCCTATTAGCCAAAACCTTAGAGAAGATTTTGTACAAAACATTAATAAACTGATAGGGCAAAATTCAAAAACAAGTTCAAGGCATTTGACCTTGGGTTTTAGAGTAATGGAAGTATGATTAAGATGCGTAGGTAAAGAAGTTGAATTCAAAAATTGAAGAATTGATAAAGTAATATCATCACCAATTAGACTCTAGTAGTTTTGGTAAAAGATAGAATGCATACCATCCGGGCCAGGGGCTTTAATGGGAGCCATCTATTCTATTTCTTCCTAGACCTCCCAAGCCATAAACTGAGATGAGAGCTAATCATTCATATCAGCACTAACAATCCCGTGGATAGAAGTGATTGTCTCCTCTGGTTGTTGAATTGGTTCAGAGGTAAAAAGATCTGAATAGTAGCTAAGAACAGTTGTTGTTATATCTTCCGGATTTGTACACCAGTGCCCCATTGGGTTTCAAATTTTGTGTATGGTATTTTTGCGATGCCTCTACGTAGCTCTGCTAAGAAAATACTTGAAATTTTTGTCACCATGTGTTGCCCACAGAGCTTTAGAGTGTTGGAACCACATGCGTGTTTCCTTATCTAGGAGAGTAGTGAGTTCCACTTTCAATTCCTGGAGTTTACAATTATTTCCAATTCTTTGAGCTCCCATTTCAGCCTCCACAAGTTGTCTCCTTTTAGCCGCCACCTCTTGCTTAATATTCCCAAAATTCAAACGGCTCCATCTCTTCAATTCCTTGCCACACTTCTCAATCATGCGGATTAGTCTTGTATTAGGGTCAAGACAATCATAAGAAGCTCAAACTGCTTCCATCGTTTCTGTACAACCCTTATCTGAGAGCCACATTTCCTTGATGGAGTTATGGAAACATGAACTTCATCATCAATTAAAATTGGGGTATGCAAAGTAGACGTAGCAACAACTGCTATATTTTATTCTGTATGATTAACCTCCACAAAATCCAAATTTTCCAAGTTTTGTTATACCCCATGAAAGTGCCTAAATTGTTGTCCACAAAATATATGATGACCCTCAAAACCTAAAGGAATATCAGGAATATTAGGCAAAGAAACAACTGATATCGAGGGATTTGAAATTACCGAATTTGAAATCAAAGCTTGTGCTGTCTGCTTGGCCACACTGTCTCCACTAGTGGGAGATAATGGAGCTGATTTTTTTCTTTTTTTGCAAAAAAACCTAGAAAAAATGGCGGGGCCAACCATGAACCAAATTGCTGAGACTCCACAGACAGAGTTCCTTCACTGTCAAACCAAAGCTTACAGTCTTTGTCGATGTTATTTAGACAACCGCACCATTAACAAATATTAGGCAATCGTTTATATTTGAAGGTCACCCACTCTTTCATACCCTCATCCAATAGAATAACTCTTCCACGGCTTAAAGGTTTAGAAACATCTCACTCTCATGATCATGATCATTCTCTGAGCCTTCGACCCCACAGACTTTGCCAATACTCGAGCAAATCCCCTCCGCCACTTCTCTATTCATAAACTGAATCCGAATATTAAAGAGTTGGACCCAAAAAGTAACCTGATTGAATATAATTCATGAACAGGTTTGTATTCATCATAGCGTAGGATCACCACCAAATGCCTGTCAAAACTCCAGGTCTCACTGGACAAAATCTTGTCGGTATCGAATTTTTTATCGAAAATAAAAAGAACTACATGATTCCCAAGTCTTTAATCCGGAAGCCGCTTCTCGATTGCCATAGATTCTTGAAAGTTATTGCAACAACCTTTATGTTCAAAGCTCTCTTGGTAAAAACTTTTGCAGCGATAATGAATTCAGACGACTCTTGTTCCTTCTGTAGCTGAAAACCACCACCTTCCTGTTGGAAGTGGTAAACCAAAAGGTGCCTCTTGATATTTCATAACAGTTTGTGTCTTTTGTTTTTCCATAACGTTTGTATCTTTGAGTCTTCCACATTCTAGAATTTTCTGTTATGAAACAAAGAGTCATGACAATAATGACAACTCTTGTAACTTCACCCTATAAAAGGAGATAGAGGTATGATGTGAAAGTGTGTGAGAGAAAATGTTGTAGTGAGCTCTCAAGGCAGTAGCCTAATCTCTTTGTTTGTGAGTTTGAAGTACTCTAATAAAATATTCATTCCTCTCTTTCCTGTGAGTATTTTGTTGAATTTTAAGTCAAGGCTTTATAAACCCAACAAAGTGGTATCAGAGCCAAGTTCTTAGAGCCTAGAGTCTTTGTCTACACCATTAGTGAAGATGTCTTCTAATACGGTGCAACCACAAATTCCTAATTTGATGAAAGAAAATTATGAAAGCTAGCAGATTCAAATGAAAGCATTGTTTGGATCACAAGAGCTATGTGAGCTCGTCACTGATGGGTATGTAGAACCCACAAGTGAGCAAGAAGCCACCTACAACGCAGAGCAAAAATATTTGCTCAAGGATCGGAGGAAGGAAGACAAGAAGGCATTGTTTCTACTCTATCAAGGGGTGGATGAGTCAACTTTTGAGAAAATTGCCAAAGCAGAGTCGAGTAAAGAAGCATGGGAGATTCTTGGCATTTTTTTCAAGGGTGTTGATCGTGTGAAAAGAGTTCGTTTGCAAACTCTTCGTGCCAAGTTTGAAGTTGCTCACATGAAAGATGTCGAAACTATTTCTGATTATTTTTCACGATTACTTGTAATTGTTAATCAATAGAAAAGTAATGGAGAGAGTATTGAAGATGTTCATGTGGTGGAGAAAATATTAAGATCTCTTGCAAATAAATTTGAGCATGTTGTGGTGGCTATTGAAGAGTCCAAAGATTTGGAGACTGTCTCAATTTATGAATTAATGGAATCTCTTCAAGTGCATGAACAACGTATGGAAAAGAATTCCAGCTCTGTTGTCATTGAGCAAGCATTAGAGTCAAAATTGACTCTAAGAGAGGAAAAGCCTAATGGCTTCCGTGGAGGATATACCAATAGCAACCATGGCAAAGGTCGTGGAATAGGAACATTCAGCGGCAAATCTACTTGCGGACGTGGAGGTAATAGAAATGTCCAATGTTTCAATTGCAACAAATTTGGACATTATGCATTAGATTGCTGGTATAATAAATTTGAGGAGTATAATGAACAATCTAATCTTGTTGAGGCATCAAATGTTGAAAAAGAAGAATGTACTTTTATTTTTGCACAAGAGGAGGCAAATAATTAGTAAGAGGTGTGGTATCTTGATTCTGGAGCTAGCAACCACATGAGTGGAAAAAATGAGCTCTTTGTTAAGCTTGTTGAAGGTGTTCAATGCAATGTCCGCTTGGGAGACCCATCCAAACTGCCTATAAAGGGTAAAGGAAAAATTAGAATATGTCAAAGGAATGGTGTTTTGCAATTTATCTCCAATGTATACTATGTGCCTAACATGAAAAGCAATATTCTTAGTATTGGGCAACTCCTAGAAAAGGGGTATATTATACACATGGAGAAACTCTCTCTTGTTTCGAAGGATGCTGAAGGATGGCTTGTTGCAAAAGTTCAAATGGGTCACAGTCTTATGTTTCCACTACATTTTAACTTAACAATGGAGAAATGTTTCCATGGGCTTGTAAAAAATGAGTCATGGAAGTGGCATCTTTGCCTTGGGCATCTCAATTTTAGTGGGCTTAAATCATTATCCACATCAAGCATGGTGCATGGATTGCCTAGTATTGAAAAGCCAGAATATGGAGAGCACCTAACCCATTAGAGCTGGTGCACACAGATATTTGCAGTTCATTTGATCCAATTTCTGTTGGAGGTAACAAATATTTCATTTCCTTTATTGATTATTTCAGCAGAAAATTATGGGTTTATCTTATCAAAGAAAAATCTGCAGCTTTCACTATATTCAAAAGTTTCAAGGAACATGTTGAAGTGGAAAGTGGTTGTAAGATCAAAATATTTAGATCTGACAGAGGTGGTGAGTACACCTCAAATGAATTTCGAGATTATTGCAGAAAAAATGGCATCAAGCAACAGTTTACAAGTGCATACACACCATAGTAGAATGGCATTGCAGAAAGGAAAAATCGAACGATCCTTGATATGACAAGGACCATGCTCAAAGAAAAATGTTTGCCAAATAATTTCAAAGCAGAAGTAGTGGCATGTACAGCCTATTTACTCAATCGACGCCCTTCAAAAAATGTCGAGAATATGACACCACAAGAGGCGTGGAGTGGCTACAAACCAAGTGTGTCACACTTAATAATTTTTGGGTGTATTGCATATGCTCAAGTGCCTGAGACTAAGAGAAAGAAGTTGGATTATAGTGGGGAGAAGTGCATCTTCATTGGGTATAGTGAGGAGTTGAAAGCTTACAAATTCTGCAGTCCACTTACCAACAAAGTAGTGGTATGTAGAGATGTCATTTTCAGTGAAGAAGAGTCATGGGGATGGAATGATGACATCACAAGTAAGGAGAATCCACTTGAGTTAGAAGGGCAAAAAGAAGATGTGAATTATGAAGGTTCAGAGAGACCTTCCTCAACACCCCACCACTATGCATCATCAACAGGCACTTCATCAATCCAAAACCTAGGTAGCATTTCTCCATCTCCAACACCAATCAAAATGAGAGGCCTAGAAGATATCTATGCACAAATTGAAGAGACAAATCTCTTTTGTTTGTATATGGACCATGAGCCTTTTACTTTCAAAGAAGCCGTGAAAGAGAATTGTTAGAGGAATGTCATGCAAGAAGAAATTTATGCCATTGAGAAAAACAACACATGAGAATTGACTACACTTCCTCCAGGTCAAAGAACCATTGGTGTGAAATGGGTGTATAAGATTAAGCACACAGCTGATGGGAGAATTGAGCGCTATAAGGCAAGACTTGTAGCTAAAGGTTACAAGCAAAAGTATGGGGTAGACTATGAAGAAGTCTTTGCTCCAGTAGCAAGACTTGACACGGTGAGGATGTTGATTTCTCTTACAGCACATCATAGTTGGAAAATATACCAACTAGATGTCAAATCGGCATTCTTAAATGGCATACTTGAAGAAGATCTGTATGTAGAGCAGCCTAAAGGTTTTGTGGTTGAAGGAGAAGAAGACAAGGTGTATCATTTGAAGAAAGCTTTATATGGGCTAAAGCAAGCTCCTCGAGCTTGGAATTCTCATATTGACAGCTATTTTCAAAGAAGTGGTTTTGTCAAGTGTCCTTATCAACATGTAGTCTACATCAAGAAGAATGCCCATGGTGAAATTCTTATAGCTTGCCTTTATGTTGATGAATTATTATTCACAGGAAACAGTCATCAAATGTTCCATGAGTTTAAACAAGCTATGTTCAAGGAGTTCGAGATGACCGACTCTGGACTTATGTCATTTTTCCTTGAGATTGAGGTACGATAGCAACCAGATGACACTTTCATGTCAGAAAAAATATGCAAAGGAATTGCTTGACAAATTTAATATGAAAAATTGCAATACTGTCAATACACCTGTTGCAGTGAATCTAAAATTGACAAGAGAAGGAGAAGGGAAAATTATAGATCCAACTCTATTTAGGAGTTTGATTGGAAGTTTAAGGTACCTCTCAATCACAAGGCCAGACATTTTTTATAGTGTTGGTCTTTTGAGCAGATATATGGAGAAACCAAAGGAATTTCACTGGCTTGCAACAAAGAGGATCCTAAGATATATAAAAGGTACTATGGATTTTGGTCTTTTATATTCATATAATAATGATGCCACATTATATGGATATTCAGATAGTGATTGGAGAGGTGATCAAGATGAAAGGAAAAGCACTACTAGATATGTTTTCTATCTTGGATCAACAGCTTTCACTTGGATGTCCTAAAAGCCGAGTATTGTAGCTTTGTCAACATGTGAAGCTGAATATGTGGCAACATCCTCTTCTGTTTGTGAAGCAATATGGTTGAAGAATTTGTTAAAAGAATTTGATCATCCACAAGAAGAATTCATAATTATTTATGTGGATAACAAGTTTGCCATAGAACTTTCTAAAAATCCAGTTCAACATGGAAGGAGCAAACATATTGACATGATGTATCATTTCTTGAGAGATTATGTGAAACAGAAAGTTGTGAAACTCCAGTATTGAATACAGAAGAGCAAGTAGCAGAAATTTTTACCAAAGCCTTACCAGTTGATAGATTCAGAAGATTGAGGACAATGCTTGGTGTGAAGATGCTTTTGGTTTAAGGGGGAGTGTTGGAAGTGGTAAACCAAAAGATGCCTCTTGATATTTCATAACAATTTGTGTCTTTTGTTTTTCCATAATGTTTGTGTCTTTGAGTCTTCTACATTCTAGAGATTTTCTGTTATGAAACAAAGAGTCATGACAATAATGACAGCGCTTGTAACTTCACCCTATAAAAGGGGATAGATGTATGATGTGAAAGTGTGTGAGAGAAAAAGTTGTAGTGAGCTCTCAAGGCAGTAGCCTAATCTCTTTGTTTGTGAGTTTGAAGTACTCTAATAAAATTTTCATTCCTCTCTTTCTTGTGAGTATTTTGTTGAATTTTAAGTCAAGGCTTTATAAAGCGGACACTTCCTACTCTGATAAAGACAATTGGCTCCACTCCTTCAAAACGTCGTCCATAGAGAGAAGAAGTAAGAAAACTGAAGATCCTAGCAAATAAAAGACAACGAGAGAAGTGTAGCTCAATAACCCTAAAAGAAAAATACAAAAAAGAACTTCACAAGCTCTACGGATAAAACAAGTTTTACCCAAGGGGACACAAAATCCTTTGGAAGAAGGAACATAAATTCCACAGCCTAAGAGAAGGTGGGAGCCCCACCTTTCGCTAGTGATAGAGAAACCCTTCCCAAAAGCATGTTAGATGAGTGAATAGCGCTATTTTGTTATTAAAAAAATAAATAAATAAATAAAAGGAAGAAAAACGCTATTTTCCAACTCCATAAAAATGGCAAATCAATTTGTATATATAAAACTAAAACCTCTGAAACTTCCACAATTTTCCACTCTGAAACTCTCACAATTTTCCACATCAGCACAGTATTTAAAAAAAAAACGTAAACCCAAAAAAAAAAACATAGTACCCGTTTGGATTCGGCATTTGGACGTCTGTGTTTGAAAATCACGTTTCGTTTTTTTTTTTTTTTTTGTTCCAGCCACACTATTTGACCAAGTCAACTGTGAATAGTGCATCCGTGCACTGTTCACGAGTCCCACAAATTCCACTTTTCAGTCACTTTTTCATTAAAAATGGGTCTCACGGTACTATTCACACATTTAAAAATTATTTCGTTACAGTGTTTTCAGTTTCAGCAAAAATAAACTCAATCCAAATGGATCCATAAGCGCATAAAAACCTTTTCTAAAACCCGATAAACGCAAAACCAGCCCTCTGCCTTATCCTTCCTCCAAAACGCAGACCCACGCTCTGCCGTTCCTCTCTCTGCTCTATTCTCTACATTCTCCTTCCCCAAAACCCAACACTGAAAATCAATCTTGCCAAGAAGCCATCCCCACACTGTCAAGTCCGAGATAGAAAGAACGCATCACCGAACAAACCACTGTCCCAGTAGTGGCAGAGGGTATGGCTACTGGGGGGAATGTGCAAAATAACGATGGAAATAGGTTGTATATAGTTAGTTAGGCAACGTTTGAAACAATAAAGGAAAGTAGCATCTCGTGTTTTAGAAACTCGAGATCCATATTAAAACTCGAGTCCCAAAGACTCGCTTTGCGAGTGTTTGGAGACTGAAAATGCCACATAGATCTCGAGTCTTTAAGACTCGAGTTCCATGCAAAAAAAATTTCCCCTATGGTGGCGTTTTTAAGCCTTACAGTGACGTTTTAAAGCCTTATAACGGCGTTTTCCTGCAAATTTTTTTTTATAAGTGATCACCCCATACCAGGTTTAGGGAGCCCTATAGTGGCGTTTTTAAGCCTTATAGTGACGTTTTAAAGCCCTATAGCGGCGTTTTTCTGCAATTTATAGAACTCGAGTCTTTAAAACTCAATTTTCATGTGGATTTTCTTCCAAATCAGACTCATCCTCTTACAAATCGAGACTTAAAAACTCGAGTTTTATCTTGGAACTCGAGTTTTAGACACTTGAGATGCTAGTTTTCAGTATTGTTTTGAAACGTGACAACTAACTAAATTTTTTTATATTTATTGTTATTTGGAAAGGGTGTTCATGGCTACTGTGTATAACTCCCTTGGTTCTTAATTTCGCTTCATAATTGTAAGTCTACTTTTTCCTTTGGCTGATTGGTTTCTCACAATCCTAAATAACCATAAACTAAGCAAAGAAGCCATGAGTCGTGGAGTATTGTTGTAGATTCAAGATTGGTCGTAAAGATTGGGCTTTTAGGGTCGTTTATGAGACACCAAAATAGATTTTTTGAGGGGTTTTGTTTGATTCTTTGTTTGGTTGCAGACCTAAGCATCTTCTCCAATGTCCTGCTTCAGCAACCTTGGCTTCGCCCTCTGCCAAATTTATTTGTTAGTGATGGTAAAGTTTGTATATTTAATTTCGATTGAGCCATGGAAGCTTAAGATTCACAGTAAAAACTTAGGGCTTGCTACTAGCTACTACTGAACATCTTTTTTTTTTTTCTTTTTTTTTTCCTGATTGCTACCATGTCCAACTAAGGACCGAATATATATTGTTTAGAAGCTGTTTGCAAATCCCAACAACAGAAAAGTGCATGATTTGGAAGTGAAGGAAAAAGGTAGAGAGCTGAGTTTTTTCATCTTTCATATCTATTTTTGAAACGTATTTTGTGGGACTTCAACATGATCCAAGCTGGTATATTGATTATTGAATCTAATAGGTAGTGGATCATTTGTCATTGTTGTGTTGCCTTTGAAAAGTGGGAGGATTTGCTTTGGAGGAACATTGGTTTATGCGCTTTTTAGTTGCAGTTCAACTATTTGAAAATATTACTCTTCTAACTATGCATCTTTATTCAGTTGTATTTGTGTGTTTTGTGTATGTTTCTTTCATTGTTTTATTTATGCATCATGCATGGTTGCGTGCAATGTGAGATGGTCTAATTTTCCTAAACAAATTGGTCTTCTATTTGGTTTAAGAACCATGCTGATTCCAAATCTAGAAAACTGTTCTTGGTCATTTAAGAGCCATAGGTTTTTTTTTTTTTTTTTCAAAACAAAGAGAGTTTGTTAGGATATATGTTTCTCTGTTTATAAAATATTTTCCCCCATTCCCATTGGACAAGAGTCTTTATAGAGTTTACTACCTTATTTCACAATGAAATCTTAATTCTTTTCAGGTCAAATTGTGATGGGTCTTTTTGGGAAGGCAGTTCCAAAAACCGTAGCTATGATTGTGTATTATCTATTTTGAAAACACTAGATTAGATGATAGATACAATACATCATCCTTTCAAACTTAATACATTATATGATTATTGACTTTTGCACCCTTCATTTTGAATTGCAAATGCCTAAAAGAGGTAATGTATTATGTTTGAAATTTCACCTCAGTATCAGAGGATGTAGCTAACCAATGCCTATAATCTCTCTCTGATTTGTTTCTCTTTTATTTTCTCAGGCCTCAAACTCAGACCCTATCCTCTCTCTCTAATCTCAGCCAAATCCATCACCATTCTCAATTTGCTTTTCTCATTGATGTTGCATAAGGTAATGTTTTGTATTCAATTCTTTATTATATAATATTTTCTCAAATTTAGTTAGTGTTTTGAGACTTAGACCAATTCTTCTCTTAGTGCTATTTGATTACAATTTAGATGTCATGGAGTCAAACTTAATTTGTGTTGATAAAATTGTTGATCGGTTGATTACAATTATGCTTGATGCTCTATTCATTCTCTAACATAACAAAAGCTATAAACTATACTTATCAAAGTTGCGTCAATGAATTTATGGTTGTAGGGCTTCTTAGCTGGTGTTCTTTGAATTGTGGTTAGCCCATGATAGAAAACTTGATGGGATCTGGAATATGAATGATTAATTTTTGGGTTAGTGGTTTAAATGTTGCTTTAGTTAAATTTATATCCCACATAATTTTCCTGCCAAAATTTAACGCAAATTGGATTTTGGGTTTTGGGTTTTTTATGTGGTCTTTTAATATTGTGAGTGATTCCAGGCTTATACAACCTACACAAAAGATCAACCTCAAGCAGCCTGTTGAGGTAAAAACAAAAAGCTATGTTGTTGGGGGCATAACCACATATATAAATTGCTGTATTTGTTATGTTTGTTTTCATATTTAGTGTCACAGTTCTGTTTTTCTTTTTCTTTTTTTCTTTTTCTTTTCCTTTTTTTTTTTTTTGAGAAAGAAGCTGAATAATATTACTAAAAAAGATTGGCCAAATCAGCCTGAAATACAGAAAAAAAGTTGTGGTGGAACATCCTCCATCCACACTAAAAGTTTGAAATATTAATAGCGTGTCTAGCCAAACTATGAGCAACAAAGTTCGGTTTTGCTATATTGGTAGTTCTAGCAATAATAAGTTGTGCAATGTGATATTGGCATCACTATTTTTTACTTTTTTTGGTACCCTTGCAACTTCTTGAAACATACAAATATATATGCATTATTTAATCACACATCCCTACATTGTGCAATGCTTGAATGAATTTTTTAGAAGTTTTCTACTTTTATTTGCTATTGGCCAGAATTTGTGACTTTTTAAAAATAAATGGCATATATAGTAGGCAAGATCACCACTGAGCAATTGTAGGCAATGAGAGTTTTAGTAGGGATGGCATTAACAGAACAAGATCCTTGGTCCCTTTGTAAGTGTTTGTTTCCTATTAATTTGTTTCTTCTCTTTGATTTGTATATTTTTGGGATATGCTTTTGGTGTTATTGAAATTGTTTTGGATATTAGGAATTGAAATTGTCTTGGATCTTGATAAAAGCTTATAGGAGTTGGGATTGTTAAATTAGCTTCACCATCCCATTTTAGTTTTCAATTTACTCTTCTACCATATATTTTAGAAATCTATGCATATAGGACATAAATAAGAAAACTATAAAGTCAGTACTATTCTGGGATGCACGGACGCGGCTCCAAAGCCATCGCACCAGTGTCCGACGTGGCGGGACGCGGCGACGCCGGAGGGACGCCGCTGACCGCGCGTCGGTGCCGCGTCCTGCCATGTGGATTCCCCGACTCACATCGACGCGGCTCAAATCGAGCCGACTCGGGCCGTATCGGCTGAAACCGGCAAAACTGCCGAAATGGCCGGTTCAAGCCGAAACGGCCGAGTCAAGCCGAAATTAAAAAAAAAAAAGGTGCAAAACGCACCGTTTGAACTTAACCTAAAACCCTAGGACTCTCTCACACACTCTCACTTCGTCCAAACACTCTCTCTCACTCCGTCCCTCATCTCTCTTCTCTGTGCTCTCTGCGAGTCTGGATAAAAACTTGTGACTGACTGTCTCTTGAGCCAGAGAAGATGGAGAGGAAAGAGGTTAGATTGTGATACCGGTGGCCTTAACCCCTTTCTTCTTCTTTGCTTCTTCATTTTCTTCTTCCTTTTTTTTCGCCAGAGCCCCTGCCTTCTGTTCTATTTCTTTTTTTTGAAAAGTTTTGTTTGTTTTTTTTACAGTAAAACGATAGCCAGCCAAACACATGAGCCTCTCTGACCAAACACGTGAGCCAGCCACATCTTCCTTTTTTTTTTTTCTTTTTTTTTTTCTTTTGTAATGGGAAGAAGCTACACCTATTTTAATATCTGCCACGTATATCATTTAATTTGTTTTTGGGTTGACCAAATACGTGAGCCACTAAGCCACATCTTTTTATTTATTTATTTATTTATGGGATGCCTCATCTATTTTGATACCACTGTCAATAATTCAAGTGTCAAAAACTTTAGTGTACTTATTACTATCTATCTATTTATTTTATTACTATTATTATTATATGAGTTTTCTATTATTATTATATAAAAAAGTATGTTTAGTAATATATTAAAAATATTTTTAATAATTTTTTAATTGCCGAGTCCCGCCGCACCCGCATCCACCTTTTTCAAAAATTGCCGAGTCCCGCACCCGCACTCACACCCGCACCCGAGTCCCGAAACGCACCCGTGCTTCATAGGTACTATTATTCAAATGATTATTCAAAATGAAAATGGCATTGACCTTTTTCAAAAGCCAAGAATTTCCTCTTATATAGCCCATAGTGAATTAATTCCTTGCCAAGACCCATTGTGGATTGTTGCTACGGCTCTGTTGAGAGCATCACATTTGCTGGCATTAATTCACTTGCAGGAACCATGCTTTAAGAAGATTTTAGATGTGTTAGAACATATTCATGCTTTTGTGTATTATGCAGAAAATGTATACTATAGGATAGTTTCTAAACAGTGTAATAAGTTAGACAATGCTTTGGCTAATCATGCCAAGGATTTAAGGAACTTATACACTTGGAATATTTTCAATAAAATTCTATTACTTTTGATTAATAATAATAATAATAATAATAATAATAAACTATTTAGTTTAATTCAGTTTTTGTCATTTCTAAAAAATAAAGGTAGGATATTTAACCCAAGGTGAGATTTTATTCCTCTATTTTCTTCTTTCTAAACCCTAGAACCTATACCTTTTATGGTTTCTAGACCTTTCCCTTCCCTTTAAAAGACCCTGTTCTTGCTTTAACTCTCTGTTTGTAGTCTTTGTCATTCCAACTATAACATCATGAACTACAATGTCTCAAGTCTAGCCTTTGTTTAGTATGAACATGTGACTGTGACTGTTTTTATTTATTTATTTATTTATTATTGTTTATTTCTCTATAGTTTTGATTATAAATACATCTCCTCTATAGTTTTGCAGGGTTGCTCTGTCACTATATTCTCCCCCAAAGTTTTTTCCCCTTTAACTCACACCCTTTTAATTTTCATTATTAAATACCCATCTTTTTACATATCATTTGCATCTTTATTTATTTATTTAGGGTTGTTTTTTAGTTTGGAATACCACACAGATTTTTACTTTTTTTTTTTTTTTTTTTGTTTTTGTTTGGAAGACTGCACAAATTTTGACAACACTACCAAGCCACAAAGCCTTTGTGAACTGCACTCAGGCATGCCTTTAGTTTTGGTTTGACATAAACTTGAAACAAATGCCATAAATATCTAGATTTTTGGCTTTTGTATTGTTAATGTTTGAATAAAACCATATAGTACAATTTAAACATGTTTCACATAAGTTTTTGAGGTCTTAGGTCATGTTGTATTTATATATGGAAAAAGATAGTACCATTTTCCACCTTAGCACAATTCGTACTGATATTTTATTTATAACTTGGATATATTGAAGTTTTTTTTTTTTTTTTGTGAATAATCTATTTTGTTATTTATTTCTGAATTTCATGATGAAAACCAATGGAATACTAATTTTCATGAATATTATAGAAATGTTAAACTTTTTTAATTATTCAATAGTTGGGGTGGGGTTATTATGAAATTTATTGACATTAAGAGTGTTTGGTTTTACATTGTAAATCTTTGATGAATTGGTATAATTTGGTGTTATACTTGATACTAATTTGGCGAAAAATTAAGTAGCTTGAAGAAGTTGAGAAAAGAGAATAGCCTAAGAAAGGGAGGAAATACATTCTTGAAAAGCATTGGATAAAGCTTGAAGATGTAAGCACAATTGTATATTTATTCTATTTACTAGTTCTTTTGTAATACTTAATAAACCAAAT
>JARYZH020001617.1:0-25122 GCA_030021035.2 Notholithocarpus densiflorus | reverse complement strand
AGAAAAGGGGGGATCTTGGAGCATTTTGGGACACTAATAATGAAGCCCTATCTTAGGCCGTGGGATTTGTTTTCATAGTTGCAATGAACACTAGGTGTACTTATAGTAGTGTTTTTTTTTTTTTTTTTTGAATGATTGCGTACTTGTAGGGTTTTATCTCTTATCTTGCTTCCGCGTTTATTTTCTATTTCATTCAATTTATTTAATAGTATTTTTTTTGGTAAATTATTTAATAGTATCTTTGTCTCCTCTTATATATATTATTTATATATATATATATATATTTCTTTTTTCTTTTTTCTTTTTTGAGAAACATTTTTACATATTACTTTGTAATGCTGTTTTCATTCAAAAAAAAAAAAAAAATAGTTACATTGTTTTCCACTATATTTAAAATACATTGTGGAATTTCTTCCACCCAACACAACACATCATATGGTCTAATGTTGGGCCTGCTGTGCAATTATTTTTGCTGCTTTGTTAACACTACTTGACACCACTGCACAATTATTGCACTACTCTGCTCTGCTGTGTGAAACTATTACCGCTGTATTTTAGAAAATATGCTCAACACATAATTTGGTGCTACAATCCAACTTTTTTTTTTCCGAATTATACAGGCTACAGCTTTATTGTACATATATCCACGTGAAAACTTGCTGCATTCTTCTCTTTTCAAATAGTCTTACACGTTTTTCAAATAATGAATTCTCCAAACTCAGCTGTTTCAATGAAGTTTTGTTTTCTCCATGGACGGATTCAGGATTTCGAGTAAGAGAGGCTTGAGTATAAGTAAAAAAAAATTCAATTAAACATTTATTTAGTATTAGCAAACTATCACCAAAGATAAATACATAAAATTACTGTTTCGTAATACATTATATCACAAAAGTCTTATATTTGATGGAACAAGTGACTTCTAGGTAGCCCACGATTTATAAATCATTTTTCACATGCGTCCTGGGTTTGATGGCATGGGCGGCGCCATGTATAGTTCAAGGGGTTCAAATGAACCCTTGAGCTAGCAATTTTTTTTATTTTTTTATTTTATATATAATATATTTTGTTTTTTTTTTATTTGACCCTCCTAAATAAAAATTTGAACACTCTGACTCTAAATTTTTTTTAAACCCACTTGAAATAAGTTTAATTATGATAGTCTAAACAATATTTTGATCTTTTTAAATACAAAAAACGCCTAACAACAATCCAATTTTATCTAAAATTTGGGAGAAATAGTAAGCCCAACAACAAAGTAAATTTTTTTTTTTTCATCTAAAATCTTTTTAAAAAGCCCATTTAGATCTTAATAAATTTGAAATAAACTAATGAAAAATTCATAGTTTACATTGTAGTATCATTGTAATATTTACATTGTTTCTAAACAAAAGGGTACAATATTGTATAGTTTTTGATGTGTATAGTATAATTATATATAATATAAATCTTACATTGATAGTACAATGTAAACATATAATTGTCCTAAACTAATAAATAAAAATATTTTAAGCAGTAATAATTAAAATTCACTTAATAACAATAATTAACATGTTCATTTTATTAAGAAAAAGTACGTCAAATGAACTTATAGTTTAGTTTTTATTTTATTACTAGTACGTACGTACTATAAACAAATTTGTAATAAGGAAACCATGTAGATCGTAAAATTCATATTTTACCTAAGATGTATCTTCTTATTGACTCCCCTAAAAAGAATCCTGGAGTCGCCACTGTTTGATGCACTACATGAGCAAAAGTCTTTGTTGAAAGAAGTGACTTCTAAGATAGCTAACAAACCATTTTTTGTTTTTTTTCTTAAATGCTAACCACTTTTTCATTTTACCCTCATCAGATTCCTTACTCTAAAACTTATTTCATGTAAATATTATTTTTTTTATTAGTTCTTTTATTATTTTTATTATTTTTTAAAACACACTTTTCTTTTATCACAGTTATCAAAACAGAGATAAGTAAGCTAATGTTAAGTTTTTTTGGTTTCTTCTCTAAACATTTTGGGCCCTTATCCTATTTTAGGGAGTTTGCTACCAATGCCCTAAGCAAGGGCCTCGTATCTTTGCAAAAAAATTGTGTTGTCAACTTGTCATTACTTTTTAAAATAAAAGTTTGTTTATTATCTACAACACGTGTTGTGCCTTTTTTTTTTAACACAATGATATGTGGACTGTGGTTGTTTGGGCTACAATATATGGTTATTTGAACTGATTTGTGATTTAATTTGGACTTTGGACTGATCTGTGGAGGGGGTTCAAGATTTTGGAGAGACAAAGGATCAAGTTTTATTTTCCTTGTCGCATTGGGCCCTAATGTCGTTCCATCTATGTTAATAGTTGTAGCTAAACAAGAGTGAGTTTTAAAATATATGGAAAGTTTTACTTTGAGAAGAGGGGGTTGATCTAGTCAAAACAAGTCACTATCGAATAAGTTGTTGCGATGTTTTTGCATGTACTAGCTCTGTTGCTCACATACAACTTGAAGAATAGAGTGATCAAATTTACATATATATCATGGTTCCAATGGAACAATAAGCTAGCAATTCAATAGAGTTTTGCTAAAGACAACTTGAAATATCATTTATGTCTTCTCAACGATTCTAACAAAGACGAGTAAATGGTTTGGGGTACTTCCAAAACTAAATATTTAAATTTAATTATAGTTCTCGTTGGTACTTATATAAATTTTCTTGATTTTGTTTATTCTTTGAGCACTAGATGGAACTCACATTCCAATAATTGTGTTCATTGATGACCAACAAAGATAAAGTAACAGAAAGGGGAGGCCTTTATACTAATGCTTTAGGAATTTTTGACCCATATATAAAATTTATTTATGTATTATTTGGATGGGAGGATTTTGCGTCTAAGTCATGAAATAACTTTAGATAGAAACTAGTCGCTAACCCGTGCAATGTATTAGTTAAATTAATAAAAATTAAATATTTATTTTGCATGAAGAGACATCAATATGAAAATGAATGCAAAAAAAAAAAAAAAAAAAAAAAAAAAAAAAAAAAAATTTAAGTTCAAAAGTACAAACTTCATCTCACAATGCCATTTAAAAAATACCATATATAATTGTATAAGAAATAGGACTAGAGAAAGATTATTAATCAACCTCGTACAATTCATCTAAAAGTAATAAAGTTAAAATAAACATTATCTATACTCTTGGAAAAGCACTGGAAGAACATATTATTCACTTCAATGATGCATTCACCCTTTCGAAGGGACTTGAAATCATCAATACATTGAATTTGCTCAATAGAGAGTCACGATATCCACGACGCCACAGTTATAAATCATTCTTCACATGCGTCCTGTGTCCGATTTACTACAAGAGCAAAAGACTTTGCTGAAACAAGTGATTTCAAAGGTATCTAGCCCAAATCCAAAACAGGTTAGACTAGCCTTGGTGTTCATTTTAGAATTTCTTAGCTAATAATTCAAATCTTGTTTGATTGGATGGCAAAAAGACAAAGGCGGCATCACATTGCCTCCAGTTGGGTTCAAATGAACCCCCTGACTTGGGACAAAAAAAAATTTTAATATAAATTTTTTTTTTAACACCTAAAATAAAAATTTGAACCCCTTAAAAGAAGCCCAAGAACAAATTAATTCAACATCAATCTTTATCTTGGCCTTTTAAAACCCAAAAAAAAAAAAAAAAAAAAAAAAAAAAAAAAAACCAAATTGATCTAAATATGGAAAATAAAAGTAGCAAGTCCAACAACAAAAATTAGTAACTTGTTAATCTTAAATATCAGAAAAAAGGCAATTAAGTGAGCAGTAATGTGTAAGTGTAAACACTAAAAGACAATTAAGTGTGAGGTAGTGGAAGTGAGACGTGGGATAGGAGAAATTATTAACTCCACAAGGAATATTGTTAAAGTAGTCCTCCCAACCAACATGCACAACCTTGACTCACTAATACTAGTAGAATCTTTTACTCAACCATGGGTGGAGTTAACATGAGATTCTTTCTTAGTTTACTTAGTAGAATCAGTGCCGGCTCTAGAAATTATTTTTAGGATGGTCACTAAGAAATTGAAATTATACAAAATCTAATAAAATGATAATTTGAATATTTCCTACAACTACAAATCGAATCGCTAAGGAAAGCAAAATTGTTACGACTGTAAAGCCAAAAAGAGTATAACTGTCGTCACCATTAAGAAGAAGTTACAACCACAATATTTTTCTTGGTACCATTTTTTAAGGAAAAATGAAATTAGAGATTATTTTTATTGAATAGGTTGAACGAGTTACAAATTTGAATGATTAGTGATTTTTATCTTTTTGTTTTATAATAGGTTTTTGGTTGAATAATTTGTTCACTTGTTGTTGTTTGGTCTTATCTTGTTTTTGTTTGGTTTATATTTATTGTTATTTGGGCTAATATTTATTGTTGTTATTTAAGATTTTTAAAAAAATAAATAAAAATTATAAAAGGGTTTAAGGATTATGTTTAGGGGCAGAATTAATTTTCAAGTAGTGCTACGTCTACAATATTTTTACACTAAATCTTATGCAAAAAACTGTTATTGGTGGGTAAAAACATAATATCAGTATTAGGCTCAAATTAGAATCAGTAACAACTTACTACATTGGATTTATTGTGAAATTATTATAAAAATGTTGTGAAATAGCATAACTCTTATTTTTGTTGAACCCAAATTTTTATAATTTTCAAGCCAGGGTGTTTAACATTTTTATTAGGGTGGTCATAGTAGGTTAATTTAACATATAATGTTTTTTTTGACAAGTGTATATATACACTTTTTTGCAAGTTAGGGTGGTCCTGTGACCACCCTGGCTTGCATGCTGCTAGTGAGTGGAATCCATTAATGAACACTTGCCCTCAAACCATCAGCTCTAATGCCACTTGATAAAGAGATAACACCTTGGAAACTTTTAATTGAGGGGTTATTCCTATGGGTTAAGGTAAAATTATATTAACCACTCAATTAGAATCTTTCCAAGCACTTTCACTTCTTAACAAGTAACATCTAGAGTTAATGTGGTTAATTACATATTGAAATCCTTTTTTGCATAATTACCACAAGAGTGAGTCTTAATAAAATAGTTGGGTCAAAACACATTAGTTTAAACTTTTGGATTAAATGGTGTCTTTATATATTATATTAACTACTCAACTGAAATCTCACCAAATTTAGTATTATTTTCCCAACAAGAAATCTATTTCAAATGGAGAGGGGTGGATCTCTCTTAGAGAGGTGAATAGGTGTGTGAACATTAATGTGGGATACTTGGGTTGAAGACTACTTTTATTTTTTTCTCTTTCCTCTAGTTCAACCTAATATTTTTCATTTTAACTAAAGATTTGATGATATCGTTTGTTGAATGTAACTATATATTGGTTTAAAAAAAGAACAATATATTTAGTGATAAAAAATTTTTGCAATAAAACATGTTTTGTTGTGAAGGGTGACAGAGTGTATTATCACTAATAAGTAAAAATAGTGTCACTTTAAATAAAAACTTAACAACTTAATAAGTTATGAAAATGATTACATTAAGAAAAAGTTAAGAAAAAGATAATAAATTTTATATTCAGTGTTGCTCTCAAATAAAGTTGTAATTATGATTCAAGATTTTTAACTATCTTAATACCAACACCAACTTTGACTTGCAAATAGTGGTAATAATAAAAATAAGACAAGATTTAGGTACACTACTTAGGTGTTGTTAATTAGGTCCCACTTTTAAAATTCTATCATGTGACTTTTTTATCATAAAATGGAAATTTATTTTTTAGTTAATTAAATAGCCACATGGCAGAATTATTAGAGAAGAACCTAAAAAAAAGCATGGCAGAATTATTAGAGAAGAACTTAAAAAACAGCACCTAAAGTACTATACAAAAGTAATATCTTATAAAACCGTCTCATAAAGATAATTTTTTTTCATTCTAGGATCAAAAATTTTTAGAGTTGACACAATGCTGAAATATGGTCAATTTTAAACATATGTTATGTCTGCATTGCTTGTGCACCGAACTCAAGTTATTTATACATACTCACCTTAAAAAAAAAAAAGTCATTTATACATTCATTAAAAAGAGGGTTGCTTTTTTTTTTAAGGCATGAAAAACTCTAAAAAATTGTTAATTATGAAATAGCTTTTGGGATATTCATCTCGAATGGGTGACCAACATTAGGACTGTAAACATGATGTTGTTATCAGTGGCTCAAATCCGAGTGGAATCCTTGATAGAGAATCACAATCTATCTGATGGTCTAATGTTTTCCACTATATTTAAAATACATGGTGGAATTTCTTCCACCCAACACAACAGATCATAAGGTCTAATGGTGGTCCGCCTGTGCAGTTATTTTTGTTGCTTTGTTAACACTACTTGGCAGTTGGCACCACTGCACAATACTTGCACTACTCTGCTCTGCTGTGTGAAACTAGTACCGCTGTATTTCAGATAATATGCTCAACACATAGAATTAAACCGCTTCATTTTAGACAACATGCACCGCGCTTAACTTTGGTCTATCTGTTTAAGATTTTTTCTACATGTCATGTCATTTTCACTGTCTTATGTGCATGATTTTCTTGATGTTAATAACAGACCAACGCTAGTCACTTGATCCTACAATCCAATTATTTTTGCAACTCTTTTGGAGTGTCACGATATCCACGACGCCACAGTTATAAATCATTCTTCGCATGCGTCCTGTGTCTGATTTACTACAAGAGCAAAAGTCTTTGCTGAAACAAGTGATTTCTAAGGTATCTAGCCCAAATCCGAACAGATTAGACTAGCCTTGGTGTTCATTTTAGAATTTCTTAGCTAATAATTCAAATCTTGTTTGATTGGATGGCAAAAAGACAGAGGCGGCATCACATTGCCTCCAGTTGGGTTCAAATGAACCCCCTGACTTGGGACCAAAAAAAAATTTAATATAAATTTTTTTTTTTAACACCTAAAATAAAAATTTGAACCCCTTAAAAGAAGCCCAAGAACAAATTAATTCAACATCAATCTTTATCTTGGCCTTTTAAAACCCAAAAAAAAAAAAAAAAAAAAAAAAAAAAAAAAAACCAAATTTATCTAAATATGGAAAATAAAAGTAGCAAGTCCAACAACAAAAATTATTAACTTGTTAATCTTAAATATCAAAAAAAAAAGGCAATTAAGTGAGCAGTAATGTGTAAAGTGTAAACACTAAAAGACAATTAAGTGTGAGGTAGTGGAAGTGAGACGTGGGATAGGAGAAATTATTAAATTCACCAGGAAGATTGCTAAAATAGTCCTCCCATCTAATTAAATAATGTTATTTATACAAATGTATGAGTCAGATTCTTAATCAGCACAAACTAGAATGTATAAAGGTTATTGCACTGAAAGAAGGTACACACACCATGCTAAATATCTTCTATTCTATATTTTATATACCTTTTTTTTTTTTTTCCTGATTCTCCAACAAAAAAAGTAGCCCTTTCAAATCTTTTTGTTAATCCTTTATTGTATTTTAAAAATCTCTAAAATCTAATACCTTTTGAAAAGATAATGGACAAACTATTCATAACTACTAAAAGCTAGTATCATTTATTTAATTTAAAAACTCAAAAATTTTCATTAACTTTGTTTGAGTTAAATAAAAGAGTACGGTTTTAATTATACACTCATATCTTCTTTTATATTAGACTATAGATAACCTAGGGGGTGGGGAGAATAGTGAATAGCCCTTGAGACTTTGAGAGCATGCAAGTTGGGGCAAACTTAAAATTCAATTTTTTTTTTTTTTTTTGGATAGGAAAATTCAACTTATTTACAGGTTTTAAAATCTTATTTCTAATATATATATATATATATATTCAATTAATTTTTTAAGCAAAATAAACAATTAAAAATAAGTTATTCCAAAAGAATATTTCCTTAAACAAGACAAAAGAATAATATTTACATGGACCACCCAAGGAAAATACAAGGGTGTAGTTTCTAAAATACATTATTATTATTATTATTATTATTATTTTTTGATATAAAAGTAGAAAATTTGTTGTTTTATGATATCAGAGATTTTTGTTTGGCACATATCATATTAGTCAGTCTGAAATTTGAAATGAATGATAGATGGACAAAGTAAGGCATGTTCAATCATCCATCCCAAAATTTCAATCGAAAATTTTGTCCTAATTCAGGCAGATACGTTGGATTCAATAAATTTTATCCATTTCAACTACAGGGCTGCTGGGCCATTACGAGAGTCTAGTAAAAGTATCAATCCCCAGATGATGAACCCCACGTTAAATTTATATAAAGGATTTTTACTAACGTGTTTAGTGATAGAGATGTTAGTGTCCACATCAATATCTACGAAAACTAAAATACTAAGGAAACGCCAAGTGTTGTGTCATTCATTACAAATTTGAAAAGCTTTTCAACGGTGGTCTGAAGCGAAGTAGGATTCGCTAAGAAATTTCGTGTCGTGTCAGTATGGATGAGGCCAAGTGTGTGGGCGCAACGAGAGAGACCAGGTTTTGTCGTGGATGCCTTGTGGTTGCACGGATATATCGGAATAAGTCTAGTGTCACAATTTATGGCACAACTTGTACCACAACTCGCCCATGTGGCGAGTTGTGATTGGTAGAGGGGTGATGGTGGGTTCATGTGGGGACATCCCTCCACCAACCACAACTTGCCACATGGACGAGTTGTGGCACAAATTGTTCCACAAGTTGTGGCACTAGACTTATTCGGTATACCATCACATAGAATATGGTGCTGTCATCGTGTCTATAAATGAATAAATAAAACAGTTGTGTAGGATTTTCATTCCTTTTAATAATGGACTTGGTTTTGGTCCAGTGCATCTAATGCATTGGATCCGATCAAATGGTGACACGTGTCTAAAAGTGGACACATGTCATCATCTTAATGGATCCAGTACTGCTGGACACTGGACTTAAGCTTGACCATTTGATAATAATCCAAGAACAAATTAATTCAATGTCAATCTGTATCTTGGCCTTAAAAAAAGATAAAATAAAATAAAAATAACCGAAACAAACGAATTGATCTAAATATGGAAAATAAAAGTAGCAAATCCAACAACAAAAATTAGTAATTTGTTAATCTTAAATATCGGCAATTAAGTGAGTAGTAATGTGTAAACACTAAAAGACAATTAAGTGTGAGGTAGTGGAAGTGAGGCGTGGGATAGGAGAAATTATTAAATCCACTAGGAAGACTGCTAAGGTAGTCCTCCTAACCAATTAAATAATGTCATTTATGCAAATGTGTGAGTCAGATTCTTAATCAGCACAAAAATTAAAAATTAAAAAAACCACCAGGTGATGTCACACTAGCATAAATAGCAACGTTTTATTAGTTAGAAAGATGAGGATCAAGTTAGCAATCTTCCTTGTGGACCTAATAATTTCTCATGGGATAGTGGGAGTGAAGACAATTTTCAATTTTTTTTTTTTTTTTTACTAATTGTATTATTGTGTTGAATTCTTAGACCAATAAATTTTTTATTTTTTTGCTATGGGGTTTGATTTTGGGATGGGTTCTGATTGGGGTGGTGGCTGGTTTTGATTGTGGGTGAAGAGAGAGAGAGACAGCGAGGAAAAGAGAAAATTTTATGTGGGTGAAAAAAAAAAAGAGAGATAGAGAGATGGTGAGGAAGAAAGAGAAAGAGAGAGTGAAATATATAAAAATTTAAATGATATTGGGTTTGATGTGAAAAATAAGATATGAGATGTTAGGTGATTTGTAAAATGGTGTTTTAAAGTAACTTTTTGATTGTTAAAATAGGTTTTTTTTTCATACCCAACTATTAATGCTCTAAGATGGCACATGTCCTTATCTCGAGTAATTATAGTATAATTATATAAAAAGTCACAACTTCTGCACAATTATCTTACATGGTAGATTGTGACTGGTTGTCTGCCACTTTCATATAAACCCACAAATTTTTTTTCCACCACTCATGCTCTATCATGTGAACAGTTGTTGCAAAAGTTGTCATTTTTTGTGTTAATAGAATTTTTGCCTTATCCCTAATTGATCTGTTGGATTTTCTATACTTAATACTTTCTTTCATTATTTTAGGGGTACAGTCCAATACACAATCAGCGTACCTTAGCTAACTCTCTCTTAATAACCTAATAGCCTTAAGTGCCTTCTACAATCTGATCTAGCTTAATGGACTTGCGTTGTGAACAAAATTTAAAACTTTCCAACCCATTTGAATTGGATGCTTAATTACTAGTTACTATTGTATTCAGCACAAATAAAAAAGAGCGCTTATTAATGATACTTTGAATGCTTAAATAGGAATGGGCTCATAGTGGAATGAGTGACCTAGTTATACGCTTAAAGAGGTAAGGGTATGCTATTAGGGTCATATTTTCTATATAATTGGCTAATCCTTTGATAAAATGCACTTTACTTATAATTTGGTAGATCTAAGTTGGGTTTAATATATCAAGAAATATGTTATTCAAACATATCAAGTGGTATCATTGAAGTCATGAAGGTTGATCTAAGAAACAAGTAAAAAAAAGCTGTTTCATTAAGTCTCAACAGAAGCTTGACAGAAGTTGCTATTGGAGTTTAATGGAGAAGCTAAGGCTCTTTTGGATATACAATACTGCCAGTTTCTTTAAAACCTTCTCTCCTCTCCCCGTGTGTGTGTGTGTGTGTGTTAAATTACTTAGTATTCTCAAAAAGAAAAAACAGTGGGTGTAGACTCAGGCTCCCATTCCCTAATGATGCTGAAATTCTAAGACCCAAGGTTAGTTTAGGGCCCAATTAGATGTTAAATTGACTTGAGAAATGTTAAAATAGAAAATACAACTTTTAATGAATAAATCAATCTATTTTTGAAAAGGTAAAGTCAAGGAAACCCTCGGCCTATGCGCGCAAGAATCAACCTGCATACGCAGCCATAATGCATGCGCACGCAGGCACAAACCTATGCGCGCATGTAGGGTTACAAAAATTATGAAAGGTAAGTTTCCTGCACTAAAGACTGAGGTTTGAAACGAATCCCACATCGTCTAGGAGCCGTTCCAAACCCCCATTTTCACAATATAAATAGCCATACATGGTAGCTTTTTAGAACACATAGAAATCCTAAGGAAAAACACTAAAATTCATTAGAAATAGTAAATCAAAGAAGGATTTTTTCACAAAACATCCTCAAGTCAATTTTCTTTTGATTGAGGCCTTTTCTGGCCTTGATCTTTGAGTTTAAGACTACAAATCACTTTTTATTGATTGTGAATAGATTATACTAAGGGGAACGATCAAAATTCAAGCTTAAAAAGCTTCTATTTTGAGGTATTAGTTCTAAGCTTTTTCTTTTATTTTCTTTAATTTAATTATGTTTTTGTTTGTTTCTTTGTTTGTTTTGTGTATATATATGTTATATAGCTTAGTTTTAGATAGCCTTTATGTTTCTAAGCATGTTAGGCTATTGGTCTCTTTATTTTAAGTGTTTTCTGTGCTTGCTGCGTTTCTAGGCTAGGATTTCTGAACAAACCTGTGCATGCATGCATCCTGCATGCGCGCATAAGTCAAAGTATGTGCACACATGCAGCTGGCCCGGGCCCGGGCCCGCAGGCCTTTGCATGCGCGCACATACTATTGCCTAAAAACCCTAATCCAGATTTCCCCTTTGTTTTCTTTGCTTATTTCACATGTTATGCCTTTGTTTGACTCCTTTTTTTTATAGGTTTTAGTCCCTGTTCTACGTTTATTGTTTGTTTACCTTTTACATGTTTAAATTAGGGTTTATCTTTTATTTCTTTGTTTAGATGCCATGAACATGCATTCACATGTTCATGCATTTATGCCATAGGTGCTGAGATGCAGCAAGGTAAGTGAGGTAAAGCATGCATTCACATGTACATGCATTTGTTTGTGACATAATCTTATTTAAGGTTGACGACCATGATGTGGTGGTTTGAATAAGTGTGTTTGCATTCTTAATGTTTTCCAATGATCCTTGATGATACCATGATTGCTTGCTACCTATGTTCTGCCTTGATTTAATGTTCACATGTTTCTGCCTTGGATGTGGTATGATGACATGATGATAGATGTATGCTAGGTTGATATGAGATGCCATGATAGATGTATGTTAAGATATATTGTGATATGCCATGATAGATGAATGATTAGGTTTTAGGATGATTGATGCCATAATTGTATGTTTAGATGTATGCTAGTGTGTGTGTGAGTATAGATACAATATTGAATATGTCTTTAATAGGGTTAAGACATAAGACACAATGAAAGGAAGACAACCCTAGGGTTAGGCGGTTTTGGGTGCCTAACACCTTCCCAAAACCATACCTAAACTCCAAACTCATACTCTAATAGTAAGATCAAAAGATTTTTTCTCAAGAGGACGCTATATATATGGTTCCTAGGTCATTGCAAAAACTAGGTGGAGACTCTCTGTTTTGTCCATAGTGGGTTAATCCTACATCAGAAAAGAATGTGAGTTAAAGAGGTTTAAAGCCTGTGTTGTGTGTCCAAGAGTTAAGCCTTTTTAGATATATACCACTGTCATTTTCTTTAAGACCTTCTCCCCTCTTCCCGTGTGTATGTGTGTGTTAAATTACTTAGTATTCTAAAAAAAAAAAAAAAAGTTTAATGGAGAAGCTCGACATAAGCTCGATCTATCGAGATCTACGATTTCAGAAATTCCAAATTTGAAATTCGGCCCATAATGACTTGTTTGATTAGGGTTTCTTTTCTCACAACCCTGGTCCTATATAAGGCTTATTTTAAAAGTCATCAAGTACGAAAATAGAGACCTAGAACTCATATACTCTGTGTAAAGCAACTTCATTTATATGCCGTAGGATTTTGTAATCAAATGTTTCTTGAGCTTTATCGTTTATGAAGTGAAGAATTTTGCAGCCAACAACAATCAATTAAGTTGCTGGAGTTAGTCATGTACTGGAATCTGTGTAAAGGAGTTAGTTAAAGATTGAAGATTTGTGCAACAAAAGAAAGAAGTCTACTACAATATCAAGTCCAATTGGGTATTGGAGCAAAGGTTCAATTGTAGATTGGTATTTTGGGATAGGCCAAGGTAGTGGTAAGAGTTCTCATACTTGTAACCATTTGATTATTGATTAGTGGATTCTTGGGAGTGGTGACATTAAATTCACCCGGTGGGATTTTTGCCTTATGAAAGGTTTTCCCCATTTGTTAACAAATTACCATGTCAATTTAATTTCCACTACATTTAGTTTATTTGGTGATTTGTTGGTGCCTCCATGATTTGCATGTAATTTGACCTAATTAATCAATATGGGTAATTGAATTAATTAACCAGGGTCAATCTATCTTAACCCAAAAAGTGGTATCAGAGTGGGCACACTCTTATTAGGTTTTAATCTATGATGTGTGATCCATTGACCCCTGTTGACATGGATACAAAGTCCATGAACAAATATTTTTCAAATAAATTCTCTTGTAATTCTAACATTGATGTTCTTCAGTTTCTCAAGAGATGTAAGTCTGACATTTGTTTGAAAATATTTGTGTTGGTTGAAAAAGATTTGTATATGGATGATTTGATGGAATCAGCTTAGGTGAAAGAACAATTGATTTCCAGAAAATGCAAAAGAAGACTAGATTGTCTCAAAAGATACATACACCAGGTTGCTGGTAAAAGAAAGATGAAGGTTCAGTTAAAGCTATCCAGCAAAGGTTGCAAAGAAAGAACCTTGCCACATGACTTGACTAATAAGCATGAAGTGTGTTTCATGATGCATACTGCTCTTAAAGTAATGGATACATGCTTATGGTATCTTGATAATGGCTGTTCAAGACATATGACTGGAGACCGTTCTCTCTTCAAAACATTTGAACCAAAAATGGGTGGTAATGTTACATTTTGGGATGGAAGCAAATCCCAGATAAAAAGGAAAAGGAATTATTTCCTCCCCAGTATTACCTGACATTGCTAATATTTTATATGTAGAAAGGGTTGAGGGTAAATCTATTAAGCATAAGTCAAATTTGTGATCAAGACTTTATGGTGTTGTTTTCCAAAGGAAAATGTCTAGTACTCAATGAACTAGGTGAACAACTTATTGGTGGGATCTGCACATTGGATAATTGCTACGATCTGGTTCCAGATGCTGAAATAGTTTGTAATAGCATTCAGATGCCTAATGAAGATTTATGGCATCAAATGATGGGACATGAAAGCTACAAGCAATTGTCTATTGTATCTAAGAAGGAGGCAGTGTTTGGCATTCCCAAGCTGGTTAAAGTTGACATTAATGCTATATGTGGACCATGTCAACTCGGAAAACAGACAAGATCTCATCATCAAGCAACCTTAACCACAGCCACAGCAAGACCTCTTGAGCCGCTCCATATTGATTTCATGGGTCCTACTAGAACAAAATCTCTAGGAGGCAAGAAATATACCATGGTTGTGGTAGATGACTTTACCAGATTTACATTGGCAATTTTGCTAATGTCCAAGTCTAAAGCACCTCAACAAATAGAAATCCTATGTAAAAGATTGCAAAATGAGAAAGGAGTAAGTATTAATCAACTTCGAAGTGATCATGGAAAAGAGTTTGAGAATTCTCAGTTGGAGCAATTCTCACTGAAGTGGTTATAACTCAAGAATTCTCTGCTCAAATTACTCATCAACAAAATGGAGTAGTTAAGAGGAAGAATCGAGTCATTCAGGAGATGGCTAGAGCTATAATGCATAACAAAGATGTTGCTAAAAATCTGTGGGGTCAAGCTGTGAACGTTGCATGTTACATTGTAAACAGAGTGTACTTCAGACCAGGAACAAAGAAAACTCCACATGAGCTATGGAAAGGAAGAAAGCCAAATATAAAATATTTCAGAATATTTGGTAGCACCTGCTTTATCTTGAAAGATAGAGAAAATGTGGGAAAGTTTGACACTCGAAGTAATGAAGAGATTTTTCTTGGGTACTCATCCTCTAGTAGGACTTACAAAGTTTTCAACAAAAGGAAAAGTAAAGTCATGGAGACTATGAATGTTGTAATTGATGAAATCTCAACTTCTACCACACAAAAGGAGGTCGATCAACTGCCAAATTCTACTCTCCTTTCAGCTCCTATAAGCGACAAAGTTAAAGAAGATCCTTCTCCTACTTCTACACCAAATATTGCTCAATCATCTAATAGCAACCCTGTTGAGGATACTCCAGAGCCTACCACTCCTCCTCCACCTGTTAGTCAAATAGAAAGGGAACCTTCATCTAGAATTAGATTGAATCACCCTTTAGAAGCAATTGTTGGAAATATGAATGAATTAAACTTAAGGAAGTGAACTATTGATGAGTATATGGCTAATTTTGTGTCTTATTCTTATTATTTGTATCAGGTTAAACCCACAAAAGTAGAGGAAGCACTTCAAGATGAAAGCTGGGTGGAAGCTATGTATGATGAGCTGCATTAGTTTCAGAAAAATGATGTCTGGACTTTTGTTCCAAGATTGGAAGGTGTGAACATCATCGGCACAAAATGGATCTTCCGTAACAAGATTGATGAGGAAGGCAATGTCATTTGAAATAAAGCCAAACTCATTGCTCAAGGATACACTCAAGTTGAAGGGTTGATTTTGATGAGACATTTGCACCAGTGGCTTAAATTGAATCCATACAGATATTACTTGCTCTAGCCCATCATCTAAAATTCAAGTTGTATCAAATGGATGTCAAGAGTGCTCTCCTGAATGGGTTTCTCAAGGAGGAATTCTATGTATCACAACCCAAGGGATTTGTTGATCCACATTATCCAAATCATGTGCTTTATTTGAAGAAGACACTGTATGGCTTAAAGCAAGCACCAAGGGCATGGTATGATCATCTCACAAAGTATTTGGTGGACAATGGATTTTCAAGGGACAAGCATATCAAACCCTTTTTCATTTAGAAAGTAGATGGAGAGTTTGTTGTAGCTCAAGTATATTTCGATGACATCATCTTCAGGTCTACGAAAGATGATCTGGCACACTCTTTCTCTGGCATGATGCAGACTAAATTCGAGATGAGCATGATCAGAAAGTTGAATTACTTCCTCAATCTTCAAATTCAGCAAAATGAGTTAGGGATCTTCATCTCTCAATCTAAATATGCAAATAATCTTGTAAAGAAATTTGGTTTAGAGTTTTATAGCTCAGTTAGAACTCCCATGAGCCTGAATGGTAAACTTACTATAGACTTGTTAGGCAAAAGTGTTGATCCTACTCTCAATAGAAGCATGATATGTAGTCTTCTTTACCTTACTGCTAGTAGACTTGACATTAGCTACAGTGTTAGAGTATGTGCTCGATATCAATCCAACCCAAAAGAGTCTTATGTTACTGCGGTTAAGAGTATCATCAAATACGTTAAATCCACTAGTAACTTTGGTGTTTGGTATGATAAGGACACAAATGATGTATTTGCTGGGTATTCTGATGTTGATTGGGCTAGCAATGCTGATAATCATAAAAGTACTTCTAGTGGATGTTTCTATTTGGGAAACAATCTTGTTTCATGGATGAGTAAGAAGCAAAATACCATATCTCTCTCCACTGCTAAAACTAAGTACATTGTTGCTGGTAGTTGTTGCACTCAACTCTTTTGGATGCAGAAACTCCTTGTTGATTATGATATTTGTCAAAAACATCTCACCATATATTGTGACAATACTAGTGCCATTAATATCTCTAAAAATCCTTTTCAACACTCTCGAACTAAATATATTGAGATTTGACATCACTTCATTCGTGAATTGGTTGAATATGGCATTCTTACTCTTGAGTTCATTAACACTGATGATCAAAAGGCTAATATTTTCACAAAATCGTTGGATGGTCGTCAGTTTGAATTCTTATGCCAAAACATTGGTGTAATCTCTTTGGCACAATCCTCTTCTCCCTCCCTTATGCATTTGCATTAGTGTATCTAGTTTTTATTGCTTTTTAATATGTTTGTTTGTTTGTTTTGTTTTTTCTTTCAATAAAAAAAAATTTTTAAAAATTAAAAGAGGGAAATATATGAAAAATACAAAAACTGTGTGTGTTTGTGTATACTGGTACTTGTGTACCTTTGGATGGCCATTGAAACAAAATTTCTTAACTTTGTATCTCTTGTAGCTTAGATGAGCATCTTCATGCAAAACTATGCAATATGAGCTTTGTGGCTCGTTATGTGATTTGTATGATTTTGTTAATATTTTATTATTCATATCTTTATCACTCTTTTTGACAGGAATGACTAAAAAATCTTAAGAGAAAGACATAAATAACCAGCTTACTACTAAAACTCATCAATTACAAAAACATCTATGTGTAATTCATAAAAGTCGTGTTCGTTAAGGTGTAGCACTTGCACAGCAAGAACAAGATGTTTTGGCTAACATAAATGAGTATTTCTTTTCTCTCTTATATGCCCATGCATGATATTCTTTTTTATACTTAAAAAAAATATATTCAAAGAACATGAAAAGCTAAAAGAATAAAAATGCTTTTACATATGATTGCAAGCGTGTTTCTAGAAGATGTGAGAGTTACATGATGTACCTCAAATGTGATGGTCCCTATCAAACAGTTATGATTGTGTGTGGATGTTTTTGATTCTCTTATATTATTATTATTATTATTATTATTATTATTATTATATGACGAGATACTTATTCTTTCTTGCAAAAGTTTCACACACAACACGCATACTCTTTGCTTTCTTGATACTATTATATAGATACAATGTAATTTGACCACCACAAGGAATACATGTGGTAGTATATGTTTACTAAACTGTCTTAACTTACTTTTGAAAATAAAATTGGTTAGACTTTTTTAGTGTGCTTTTGGATCTAGGAATGCTTTACATCTAGATTTTTGATTTTCATCTCATGCATTTTCTTCTCCTTGAAAAACCATGTTTCTATTTGCTCGATACTAGCTCGATAGAAGCCCGATAGCAGCTCAATATCCCTCGACACAAGCTTCTTCCATAGAAGTTTTTTTGGGTTTTCTTGATACATTTCGATACATAGCCCAATCCATCGAGCCAAATTTATGATCTCTCTGTTTGCTCGATAGAAGCTCAACACTTTCTTGATCCATCGAAGTAGTTTTGCCATTGATACCTCCTCGATACCTTTCAACCTATCGAGAATTTGTTCTCTACACCTCTTGATATATCCTCGATCTATCAAGATTCCTGATTCTATATATACTCGAGGGTCAACCCGGTTCTATTCTAACTAAAAAACCTCGATCTCTCTCTCTTCTCTCTCAATCCAATCCCTCTCTTTTCACCAAAAACTTTCTTCTCTTCAAGATTTCAGCCTTTTCCAAGCTTAATTAATCCTTCGGTAAGTGGTCTCAATCTCTTCTTTTCCCCATTTTCATGCATTTTGTAACCTAGGTTATAGATTTTGGGAAAATCTTGGGGTTTTTGTGATTTTGATAAATCTTTTGGGTTGGGTTTTGTTGAGATGATATCACATGATCATGCATTGCATTATCTAGTATTCTATTCACATGTTCATGCATTCTAGGATTGTGTGATTGATTATATATTGTGAGTGTTGTAGTTTGGATTGGGTTTTTGCCCATGATGCAATTTCTTTTTACATGTTACATGCTCATGCATGCCCATGCATTGCTTGTTTCTTCTTTATCTTTCCTGAGCATCTCTTCTACTTTGTCTCTGTTTGTTCTCTCCCTAAGTATTTTTGACATGGCACCCAAGAAATCCGCTTCTTCAAAGAACCTAATATCTTGTTGTGGTTCTTCATCTTCTTCTTCTCTTCTTTCTCTTCCAATTAGAGATCAGTTTCGTGACTTGAAATCCCAAAAGGATTTTGATGAGAACTTTAGTGACCGGGCAATTCACTCGAAATGCTAAGTCATTCTAGACACGCCTCTTCTCAGTGTGTTTAGCTCTCGGGGTTGGGAATCTCTTTGCGAGAAACCCTTGAGGTGTCCCAGCATGTTTATACAAGAGTTCTACTCCAACATACATGCTATCGATACCTCTATTCCTCTGTTTACTATGGTATTTCGAGGAACACGTATCTTAGTTACCCCAGAGATCATTTCTGAGGTACTACACGTCCCTAGGGCATGGTTTTGAAACCCGGACCGGACCGGCTGGTCGGACCGCGGTAACTTGGAACCGTCTATCATTCCGGTTTTTTAAACTACCAAAACTAGAAATTTTAAATTTTCAGTGAACCTCTCATACCGCAGTCAAACCGCCCGGTTTTCAAACCGAACACGGGTCTGACGGTTCCCAAAAAATCACAAAACATTGCTCAAAATAATTTCCAACATAAGATCTTCCTAGAAAAAGAAAAAAAAAAAACAAGTAAAAAAAAAAAAAGAATAGAAGACTATGGAAGAAAGGCTACAAATCTGCTTCTGGCTTCTGTATATGATCTGCATCTGCTTCTGCTTCTTCTTTATTTGTTGAAAAATTGTGGAAGGAGACTACTGTTTGTTTGAAAACTGTGGAAGAAATAACAGAGGGAGAGAGAGGCGAAGGCTGTAGAGGAAATAGGAAAGCTAAAAGAATAGAAGGCAAAAGTCATAGGGTTTGAAGTTTGATCATGTGGTGTGGCTTGAGGAAACATGTAAACTTCGATCATGATACTTGGGGAAATGTGTGAGTGGGGTTGGGTTTCTCATGAGATCTCATGAGTCATAATTTGTTTTTCTTCTCTTTTTATCCCGCACATGCTACAGCCAACTTATTAAGGTTTTAATTTATTATTTTTTAGTTATATTTATTTATTATTTTTTAGATATAATGTTTTAAAATCTTTTAAATAATCAGAGAAAATCTAACAAATATCATATTTATCGTAAATTAAGATATATTTGAATCTCTATAAGTACTAACTTAGTCAATATTACATAATTTTAAGCATTTATTTTAATTATTTTGTATTAAATATTATTAATTTGATACAATTTAATTAAGAGAAAATAGTATTTACAAATGACCCAACTTTTTCCTATAAATTTTTATGTAATTTTTCAATTTTTGCTAATTTAATATATTTATTTATATTTTAAATAATTATTAAATTAATTATGACGTTATCACGGTTCGACTTCGGTTCGACCTCAATCCAACCTCAAAAATCTTGAACCTCTCCCTTTTACGGTTCATTGAACGGTCTGGATTTCAAAATCATGCCCTAGGGTAGCTTATCCGAACTATCCTAGTCATCCTCGTCTCCGTTCCATCTCTAGAGACGAGTTGGCCTCATTATTTTGTGAGAAAGCCATGGTGTGGGGTGAACTTCTTAACTTCATCACACAAGATTGCTAAGGATTCAAGAATCCTTAATATGGTGATAACCTTTGTTCTCACTCCATGGTTTCACTATAACACTATCACTAAGCCTCATGCTTATTTTCTTTTCTCTCTTTTGGGGGTCTCTTTATACACTTTCCTTCACACATGATAGTATTTATGATAGATATCTATCAAGACATTGTTACACGTGATAAGCTAATCTTCCCTTCAGCTATCACACGCATTCTCACACACATGCACATTCCTATTCATTCTGCCCCTATCTTCTCTATCATGGATGCTATTAGTTGGGAATCTATGCGAAGGAGCATTGCACAGCTCGTGGCCAAGCGGCCTTGTCATAAGTCTATTCCCGTTCAACAGGAGGAGGCTGAGTCCAGAGCTGTTAAGAATGCTGCCTTTGCTTCTCAACCCCCTTCCTCATCTGCTCCATCTTCTTCTTCTGGAGTGGAGGCATCTCTTGTTGCCATCTTGGATTAGCTTCAGCAGATGCATGCTAACTTTGGTAGCCGTCTCAACATTCTCTCTGATGAGGTGTGTCAGATTAACACCAAAGTTGGTCGTATTGCTCGTTAACAGTTACGTCTTGGTGGCTTTGCTCCTTCTCCTGAGCATGATCTGTATAAGGAGTCTTTAGCTAGTGGAAATGATGATGGTGATGATGTTTCTGGCTCGGAGTATGGGGATGAGATGACTGTCTCTCAGTGATTCACCCTTTGTCACTCTTGACAAAAAAGGGAAGTAGTTTTGGTTATGAGAGAGTAGTCATGTTGTTAGGGGGAGAGCCAGTCTAGTGATAGGAGGAGAGTGCTTTTGAGATGTGTAGTGAAGTTTTTGATGTATAGTTCTCATTACATGTACCTTGGTCTTGTGACCTTTTTACATACATTGTACTTCTTCTATATATATATGATGATGATGTATGTTTTTCAACTTATCTTACTTGTGTTGTTTCTTTTTTCTCTTTATATACATGTTTCTTAGTTTATATAACTTGTCTATATTTCACACTTGATGCCTTGATGGATCTTGTCTCAGTGTTTCAGCTAAGACAAGTTGTAAGTCTTTCATGTCATGGTCTCTTTTCTTGTAAAGTTTTTCAAGAGTTCATTGTATTCGTTTGACTTATGCTCTTTTTATGTATTTGTTATGGAGATTGTTGTCTTATACATCTCTCATAACCATGAATGTGGTTTTGTCATGGATTACCAAAGGGGGAAGATTGTTAAGGTCATATTTTTTAATGTAATTGGCTAATCCTTTGACAAAATGCACTTTACTTGTAATTTGGTAGATCTAAGTTGGGTTTAATATATCAAGAAATATGTTTTTTAAACATATCAAAGGGTATTATTAAAGACATGAAGGTTGATCCAAAAAATAAGTGAAGAAAAGTTGTTTCATTAAGTCTCGACAGAAGCTTGACAGATGCTACTATCGAAGTTTAATGGAGAAACTCAACACAAGCTCGATCTATCAAGATCTACAATTTTAGAAATTCTAGATCTAAAATTTGGCCCATGATGACTTGTTTGATTAGGTTTTCTTTTCTCACAACCCTAGTCATATATAAGGCTTATTTTAAAAGTCATCAAGTATGGAAACAGAGATCAAGAACTCATATACTCTGTGTGAAGCAACTACGTTTGTATGTCGTAGGGTTGTCTAACCCAGTGCTTCCTGATCTTCATCATTTTTAAAGTGAAGAATTTTGTTGTTGGAGTTAGTCACGTATTGAGATCCGTGCAAAGGAGTTAGTCACAGATTGGAGATTTGTGCAACAAAGGAAAGAATGCTACTACAATATCAAGTCCAATTGGGTATTAGAGCAAATGTTCAACTATAGGTTCGTATTTTGGGATATGCTAGGATAGTGATAAGATTCCTCATACTTGTAACTGCTTGATTATTGATTAGTAAATTCTTGAGAGTGGTGACCTTAAATTTACCTAGTGAGGTTTTTGCCTTATGAGAGGTTTTTTCCATTTGTTAATAAACCACCGTGTCAATTTAATTTTCGCTGCATTTAGTTTATTAGGTGATTTGTTGATGCCTCCACGATTTGCATGTAATTTGACCTAATTAATCAATTTAGGTAATTGAATTAATTAACTGGGGTCAATTTATCTTAACCCCACATATGCTATATGAAGATGCTAACAAGAAAACAAAAGTGAAAATTATTGTTGCCATTGCTATATCGATCTATCATGTATGTATTTTATTTTCTTTGTATGATGTTCAAACACCCTATCCAAACAAGATAATGTTGGAATGTGTAAAACGCAAAAAGTTGTTGCGTGTATAAAACCAATGGTATCAGGATTAGGTTACCAAAAATTTTCTTCTCATTTTAATATAAAAACCTATTTTCCTATTTTAACAAACGATTTTTTGTTCTTTTTCTTAAATGCTAACCACTTTTTCATTTTACTCTCATCGGATTCCTTACTCTAAAACTTATTTCATGTAAATATTAATTTTTTTATTAGTTTTTTATTATTTTTTAAAACACGCTTTTCTTTATCACAGTTATCAAAACAGAGATAGATAAACTAATGTTAAGTTTTTTTTGGTTTCTTCTCTAAACATTTTGGGCCCTTAGGGAGTTTACTACCAATGCCCTAAGCAAGGGCCTTGTATCTTTGCAAAAAAAAAAAAAAATTGTGTTGTCAACTTGTCATTACTTTTTAAAATAAAAGTTTGTTGATTATCTTCAGCATGTGTTGTGCCCCTTTTTTTTTTTTTTTTTTTTTTTTTTTTACACAATGATATGTGGAGGATATAAGAAAAAGAAGTAATTCATTGATGAATTTGTCAAAATTCACCTCTAATAAAAATTTATTGAGTAAGGTTATAACTTTAGGCTACAACCCATTTTGTAACTAAATTTTGTCATTTTTAATTAAGGTTACTAGTTTTTACAAAATTGTTATTTTTATTTAGTTAATATTAATTAATTTTGACATCATTGTGGATGAACTATAATTTGAATTTACCGTTCTTGTTATCATAACTATCAATTTTTGGAAAGTATATAAAAAAAAAAAATGTGTTTGTTTTTTTGTGTTTTTGAAAACTTGAAATACCTACTAGTTTTAGAATAAATTAATTTAGTTCCCATATAAGTTGAACATGTTGTGCAGTAGTCTACTGGTTGCTTCTTATGTGGTGTAACCCTTGCTCAAGTGTTCAATCCCCCTGGGTTGCTTATTTTTTTTAAAAATAAAAATAAACTATGAAGAAACTATATTTTTTAAAAAAATAAAAATAAACTATGAAGAAACTAACCAAACGGAGAACTAACGAAAAAAAGAATCTAACAGAAGCAAAATGACAATTGAATTTAAATCCAATTGACGAAATTGATGTCAGTTTCTCTCTCCACCTTTTTCTTGAATTTTGGCAACATCTATACCAAAATACCAAAATTATGTTAGATTTGTCAGTTTCTCTCTCTTCTTTTATTTGTATTTCAGCAACACCAATACCGAAATTTGCATCTCTCCTCATTTAGCTAAAAAACTTTGCATAGTACACATAAATCCAATAAACTTTATTTTTTACAATATTGAACCAAAAGACTCCAATGATATGTGGACTGTGGTTGTTTGGGCTACAATATATGGTTATTTGAATTGATTTGTGATGTAATTTTGACTTTGGACTGATCTGTGGAGGGGGGGTAAAGATTTTTTAGAGACAAAGGATCAAGTTTTATTTTCCTTGTCGCATAATGTGGTTCCATCTTCCATCTATGTTTATATTATAGTTGTAGGTAAACAAGAGTGCGTTTTAAAATATATGTAAAGTTTTACTAGAGAAGAGGGGATTGATCTAGTCAAAACCAAGGGAGTCAATACCGTACCGAAGGCTGTACCGGTTTGGCCAGCGGTACGATATATTTCGGATACCGATTAATACCGGTATACCGTTTCGGGTTTACCGCTATTTTTTATATTTATAAATAAATATATGTGTATGTATGTATGTATGTGTGTCTGTGTGTATGTGTATGTGTGTGTGTATATATATTATAATATATATAAAAGTTTACCATAAAACATTTTCTCAATTCAGAACTAATTATTCATGATTTTTGACTTTAGTATCAATTAAAAGAAAAAAAAAAAACACAATATAAAAAATAGAAAGCTTAAAAGTTACCATTGCATACTAAGAAAACAAATAATACTAATAAGTTAATGCAAATAAGTTACCATTCTGCCCTAACAAAAATTCAAAAATTACAACCCCCTGGATTTTGGGGAATAAATTTTCTATAGGTATATTTAATGTTCAATTAGGCCAAAAAAAAAAAAAAAATTGGTCATCATTAGTCTCTTCTTGCTTATTATTAGCTCACTTCTGGCCAGAGATGAAGCTATGTTATGGTTAACTATCTCATATAATAAGATAAACTTGGAGATGAAGATGAGAGAAAGAAATTTCTCATTGAATTAATAAAAAAAGTACAGCTCTGCTTGTATATACAAAGAACAGAGTAATTGAATGAAACAAAATAAAAGCAATTAAAAACAAGCTTCTTAATTTTTACCCAAATCAAGTTCTCGTACTGCTTTTTTTGGATTATCAATATCAAAATTAGCCTAAATTCTCTCTCTTAATGACCAACATATTAGACAAAAATCCTCCTATCCCCACATGTAGGCTACTCCTCTGCTCTGCACAAAGGCTACTCCTATGCTTGATGTTTATTCTTTCACTATCTTGATATTTGTTGAATCCATTGATGACCACAATGGATGAATGTTAGTTGTTTGTAA
>JARYZH020001616.1:0-25174 GCA_030021035.2 Notholithocarpus densiflorus | reverse complement strand
AATGCAATTGGGTGTTTGTGTAATTTGGTTTCTGATGATGAAAGTTTTAAGCTTTTGGTTTTTAGGGAAAATGAGGTTCAGTGTTTGATGATGAAAGTGCTCGTGTGATTGGGTGACTACATTTTTGAATTTTCTTGTCCCAACATTTTTGGGCTCTTCATGCTTCCAAACATAAACTTGAGAATCTTCACTTGCAGTAACGATATATTTCCCATCTTGACTAAAAGAAGCTGAAATTTAGCTGCTTGTATTTCGAAAACCTGCTATATATCCAACCAACAAACCCATTACCATAACCAGAAAAAGGTTAAAACACACCAGCTGAAAGGTAGAGACTTCTGCTCCTATGATTATGAAGATACTTTTGAATTTTTGAATGACATCAGGACCATCCAAAATTCTAATCCGAGAATAAGCTGAAGTAACTAGCACTTGAGATGGATTTCCTGGGACAAAATGTTCATAGACAAAGTTACTTGCCTCTTAGGCGAACAGCACCACAAGAAAACAAAAAGGGAACAGAACTTGAAACTAAAAAGTAGAATTACCTGGAACTCAATAATCTTTTTAGCTTGAGATTTCTTCTTTGTTTGAATATCAATCTGGCATATTTGATCTAATAATAATAACAATAGGGGTCTTGAAGTAGCGGTGGAACTGTTATATTGGTTTTTTTTTCATTTTCTGTTTGTGATGGAGTTAGCCAAAGGGTTGAGGGAGGCAATGGGGCTTAGGCTTTTTATTTTTTTGGGTATGTTCTTCATGTTCAAAATTTGTGTGAATGGAGAAAGAGACAAATACCACTTTTTGATATTGTTTCTCTTGCATTTTTGTTCTATTTTTTGTTTTGGGAGGAGAGAGACATAAAGTTTGAGCAAAAATACTTATTTACCCCTGATTTTAACAGAGGTGGGTTACGGAAAACAAACGAAACATATCATAGGTGGGTTAAGGGATACTTTTCAAACCACGGGTAGGTAAAATGATTTTCGCCCAAATCACAGGTGGGTTATGTGTAATTATAAAAGGATTAGTAGACTACAGTATTTGGCACTCTAGACTACAGTATTAATTAATTTTTTTTTTTTTTTTAACTCTAACCTAAATCCAAATAATAATTATCTCATGAATTAGGCAAATATGTGCTCTATATATTGTACGAGTGATAATGTATGCATATGCTAAATGCAAAAGGTACATTTTCCTTGCATAAGAGCATTCTCATTAAGGGTTTTAAATGCTAAAAGATGCTTTTTTTTAGCATTTTTGACCCAAAAGCTTGCTCCATCAAGAGTTTTAAATGTTATAATTTTTGGCATTGATGAACAGTGCGGTTTCATATTTGAAACCGCACTGTTCACCAATTGTAAATTTTACTATTATTTTTTTATTCAATTGGGGCCCACGGGTTGAGAAAGAGAAGAGACAAAGGAGAGAGAAGGAAAAATAAAAAATGATAAAGAAAGAATATTTAAATGGAATGTTAAAAAAAATAGAAGTTTTGATGGAAGAGATGTTGTAAAGTGGGGTGTTATATGTTATAAAATTGAGTTTTGAGATAGTAAATGCTAAATTTTTTGCAATCCTTGATAAGAATGCTCTAAAGGGGTGTATACAATGTAGTGCGATCGACTTTTTGCCTATTTCTACATCTTCTTAATGGAGTCGGCCTTAATTTCCTTAGTGTGGGTCTTAACTACCTTTGCGCGTCACACTACATAAGTACATGGATCAAGATGTTCGCTTGGGCCAATTGGTGCATGCAGTTACATTGTTTGGGCCATGTACTTTGAGAGGGGGAATAAAGAAATTCTGAAAAACAGCCGATACACAAAATTATTTTATAAAACAACTAAATACACATTACAAAGGCTCAACCTCAGTTAAAATCATCAATGTCACAAACCAAAGACACTCCTATATAAAATATGGAAAATAAAAACCCTAACCTCTAAATTTATAAAGGCAAACAAAATGGGGAATGAAGAAATTTGTGATTTCAGTTGCAAAAATAACTAAGGTTTGAGTGTCAATGTTTGAGAACTAAAATAGAAAAAGCATATGAGAGAGAGAGAGAGAGAGAGAGAGAGAGTGAGAGAGGTCTTTTCGTAGAATCAAAGAAAAAAAAATAATTAAGAAAAAAAAAATTGACATCATTTCCAGCTCATTGAATTCAAACCTAAATGCGATGCTTCACCCCCAAACTGCATCTTATTGCACAAGTTTATTAATTTTTTAAGGAAAAAGATCAAGTAACACATAGTGTAAATTTAAACAATATTATATTACATAATAACTTTTATTGAATTAATATTTTCAAAATCATGAAACTTGATCGGTCAACTAGATGCAATTGATTCACTGAGATGCAATCAAAACAGTAGTACTTCTTCATTCTGAGTAGTTTCTTGAGTTGCTTCTTTTATGTCTTTAGTGTAGGACTAAAATATTACAACTCAATTACAACTAAACATTATCTATACACTAAATTATTACAACTCAATTACATTGAAAAAATAATTTTTGAATATGAATACGCCAGCACTCAACATAAATGACCCTATATATAGTTGGATTCAAATTGCACCTAGTGTAATTTTATGTTATGTTATACCACTCAATATTTTTTTACTGACACAAATTTTAACAAATCTAACATTGTATTTAGACTCTCTTATTATACTCTACATTCTTGCAATTTTTCAAAATGATTTGAGATCAATAATTTTATTATTGTTCAAATGTTTAAACTTCAAGTTTTTATATTTAAATTGTGCATAAAAGATGAGTTTCTATATTGAATTGTAAATAATATCTGGTTGACACGAAACTTGGTATAAGTGTTAAGAACATAAGGAACATATAATCTAATGGTAAGATTTTTTAAAATATTAATCTAATAAAAACTTAGTTGGTGGTATAATATTACTTAAAATTATATTAGGTATAACTCTGTGTGTGTGTGTGTGTGTGTGTGTGTGTGAGGGGGGGGGGGGGGGAGGGGGGTAGGTTATATATAGAAGCATATCTAATAGGACCAATTTCATTAAAACAAAATCTAATGTTAAATAATTAAAATATTTTCAATAAAAAGTGAATTTGGTTTTTAATCCTTTAAAGTTTTTGTCAATAGAAGCCACTTGAAAGTTTGATAATAAAGTCTAAAAAGCTAAAAGGAGTAAAGGACTATTAACGTGGCATAGAGAGTGTACATCTACCTGAGATAACCATTGTTTTGAATACTCTATATATAGGGTTCGGTTAACGAGTTTATTTAAAGCATTTATTAATGGACAATATTAAGAAAATTTTAATATTATTTTTATAAAAAATATAAAAAGCTATTAAAAAAATCAATTTTTTTCATAAAAAGTTTTTAAAAATATTTCATAAACTAATTCTTTTAGAGCATCCATTAACTTTTCTTGTTCTTCTCAATGATATTACATATCTTGACCAATACTAATAACACATAGATTAAGCAGTTTATTAAAAAGTTTTTAAAAATACTTTCTAAATCAAATTTCTTAGAGCATTTGTTAGTTTGAAATAATAAAGGCTAAAGAGATAAAAGGACTATTAACATTGCATAAAGAGGGTACATCTACTTGAGATAACCACTGTTTTTAATACTCTATGTTTATTGTGTGTGTATATGTATATATACACTCATACACACGAGAGAAATCCCAATCTAGTACTAATCTTGTTCTTCTCTATGATATTACATATCTTGACCAATACTAATAACAATTAAATTAAATTTGAGTAGTTTACTAATTTTAGCTCTACCAAATTCGAATTACATTACTTGAACATTATAATATTAGCGTGAAAGTTTTCTAAACTCTAGTACTTAAAGAATCTTTCTACATGTTTCGTTCTTCAATTATTTGCTTAACTAGTTTGGGTGACTTTGGCTGAGTTGAATCGGATCAAAAGGAGTTTGAATCTGATCGTGCGAGTTGGAGTGCGGTGGGAGTTTGAAACTATTATGAAGAATTATCGAAGGGTTGAATTATAAAATTAGAACTTTAAAAAGTTAAAAAGAAAATAATGGTGATGTGTAAATTTGTGAGAGCTCTAAAGCTTATGTGACAGACTCAAGAGGTCAAAAATAGTCAAAGACTTTAGTTTCATAAAGAGAAATGATATGTCTACAACATTTTTACAACAAATCCTAAGTGGCAGGTTGTTACTGATTGTTATTATTGAGGCAAAAAAGTAATCTTAGTGTTAGTTTCAAATTTGAACCAATAACAACTAACTACCTGTGATTTATTATAAAAATATTGTAAAAATATTGTGGACGTAGCATTTCTCATATATAAATTATGTATTAGAGTTATCATCAAAGACTTTTTAATATCCCGGTATGTATAACTTTTTTGGTAGTAGTAATAATAATAATAATAATAATTATTATAATAATAATAATAATAATAATAATTATTATTATTATTAATTTTTTTTTGCATGAATGAGTTTTTCAGTTACCGGGAAGGGGAGAGGCAGAGATAAAAAAGACAGAACTTGTAATCGCATTATTACGTGGTTAAATCAATACATCAGGCATGCATAATCTATTATTAATTATCGCATGCAAGTAATTGGTTTTGATGATATTGTAAGATCTTGGCAGCATGTCTGAAAGTAATTATGTCTTGTCTTTATCTATATTTTATTGTTTTGAAAAATTAACAGCTAAGTTATCAAAAAATAGAGCTATAAAACCTAGTGCCCCAAACTAGGTCACGTCCCCAAAATACCTTATTATAACCCTAACTCTGTCTGCTTGCCTCTCTTTTTGTCTCTCTTTTTGCCTTTCTCAATTGAACATGTCTTCCCATAATAATCCAAAGCAGCTTCCAGGTAAAACATCAGCTTTTATTTTTATTTATTTATTGTTTTTTAAGTTTGAACATTTTGTTATATCCTTATTTAGCTAATTTATTTAAATTCAAGATCTTTTCCTTTATCCTATTGTGTTAGAAGAACTAATTGAGAATCCTCTTGCTTCTTCCATTATATATGTTGTGTATTAAACTATTGCAAATGTTTGATTTCGAACAGTGGCAGACCCCAAACCGACGTTATTGAGCCCTGAAAAGCTGGTTATGGCAAACCCTAAACCGACGTTGTTGAGCCCTGAAAAGCTGGTTATGGCATACCCTCCAGGGCCTCAACCCCCTGCTCCACCAACTGGTTGCACTTTCAACGATACTATGCCTTTATGTTGTAACATTTGCGGTAAAGTACTGAGCGACGTTGATAATTTGTCTCCACATCAGTCATGACTGAAGAAGGAGCAAGGATTTCAATTTAGGGGCCAAAGCCTAAATCAATTTATTCTTTCTGAAAATTCAAATTAGCATTTATTTGGTATTTGGTATTAATAAAATATTTGTTTCTAAATTATTTGTATTTTCTTTTTGAATAAATCAAATATTGTAACAACTGCGTATACAACAAATTGCACTTTTGTGGCAACACAAGGCTTATGAGTTGCGGGTTACGGCCAATTTGATGCCTTTTTATTTATTTATTTAATTTATAACGTAAAAAAAAATGTTATATTCACAACATTTTTACAATATTTTTACAATAAATTTTAAGTAGCATGTTGTTACAAGTGGGACAAGAAAGTAATTTTAGTGATAGATTCAAATTATAACTAAGAATAACTAATCACTTATAATTTGTTATGAAAATGTTGTGAATGTAACATTTCTTAAGTTGAAAAGACTTGTAAAGAAAAATTGAAGTAAGCAACAAAAAAAGAGAGTTTACGGAGTCTACAAGAAAATTTGAGAAAATATTTGAAACATGTGTTTTCTCTGTGTGTGTGTGTGTGTGTGTGTGTGTGTGTGGGGGGGGGGGGGGGGGGATAATCAATTCTTTTTTAGAAAGGTTACTTTCTGGACAAGTAATTTTCTTTTTGAACAAGGGAATCATTTTCTGTCAAGAAAATAAAAAATTATCAGGGCTAAATTTATTTTAAAAAAATAAAAAATAAAAAGGTAAATTTAGGTCTAAATCCTTGGGTTTGGTGTAATAGTCACTCCACAAGTATAAGTGCTTCAAATGAACCCCCTGACCTAGTCCAAAAAGAAAAATTATGTATAATTTTAATTTTTTTTGGACCCCTACAATAAAAATTTGAACACCCCGACTTTAAATTTTTTGTTAAGCCTAATTGAAATAAGCTTGAACATGATCCTTAGTATTTTTCTATGTCCGATCAAGTATTTTGATAAGTACTCTACACATTTCCAAGTCTAAAAAATCTTTTATTGCTTACTCCAATTCCAAGAGAGTGACTGCGTGCATATTTAAAAAAATCATACACTTTAAAAGCAAAAATTTATTACTGGAGTATTATTTTTCTTAGTTTCACACTTACTTCCAACCCTACTCCTAAGTGTGTTACTATTCTTATTTATTTTATATATTTTTTATTCAATTGATATAACTTATAAATATAATAAGTTATTATTAATTTGATAAAAAATGCATGCTTAGTTATTTAATTCTATTTGTTTATGCATCCAATAATTGTTGTCTTAACAATCTTTAAACTGTTAATAATTTTTTAGATTATTGTATAATATAGTTTTATTGTATATAATATGGAAGTTGTATATACAGGAAAAAAAATAATCATCTTATTTTTTACTCGTGCCTACCCCCACCAAAAAATTCTTGGCTTCACCATTATGGATCCCCTAAAAAAAAAAATCCTAGAGCCGCTACTGGGGAGCTTCACATATATATACAATTAAATTAGGCTAGAATAAAATTTCTATCTTGATTAAAAAATGTATAAATCCTTGGGTGAAGTAAATTATGTATTTTAATTAAATTCAAACACATGTTGTATTGAATTTAATTATTTTAAAAACGAAAAAATTGTTTAAAGTTATACTTCATTGATCAATGAATCCATGTGTTCAAATCTAATTAGAAAAGCTAATGTATTCTTAACTAAAATAACTTATTTAGAAGTCAATGTGATATGTTAATGATTACAAATATTGAATAATTTTGCATTGATTTTTTTAAAATTCACAAAATTAGATTTTAGTTTCTATTGGCACAATTAATATAATACTAATCTAGAGTAACTGATGTTTAAATCTTAAATTCATCCACAAATAAAGAAAAAGAAAAACCTTAATCTTAAAATCATGACCTAAAACCTGTTGACTAGGATAAATGGTAATTAATAACTAATAAGCCCACAGGAAGACTTGAAAACAAAGTCACCAATAGAATAGGAGAAACCGGAGGCCAGAGGAGGAATGACTTGTATACCTACTTGTTAATAAGGCTCAAGAAACGATTGTTTGCCGTAGAGCCCTCAAAAGTAAGTTATGTCGTTACTTTAAAATTAAAGAAAGGAAGATTGAATTGATGTTCGAACGTAAAATTGTACTAGCACAACATATTTATAGGAAAAGTAGCCCTAGATAGATTAGCCCTACTACTTTGTTTGTCTTGTTTTTTTTTTTGAGATAATTGTTTGTCTTGTTAGTAAAGCTAAATAACTTAGTTTATAAGTTTAGGAATTCAATTAGAGGCTTGTCACCTTATCGGTCTATCATCCCCTAAAACTCAAGATGACAAATTTTGGAGATGAGAAAGAGAATGGTGTGTTTTTCCAAAAGATTATATGTTTTGAAATACGTAGAGTAAGCTGAAAATGCCATTTCTATGTTAATAGTAAAGCCTAAACACCTTACAATCTTTCTAAAATGCTATCGAGCAAGAAAACGGATGCGCTAAGGTGAAACGGCTTTCTATAAAGCTCAATTCGTTGCTTTGTTCTATAGTAATAAGTACCATGTGAGAAAAAATGGACATAACAGTAGCGAGACTAAGACTCGAGTTTGGTGTGTTCTTGAGGTTGAAGAAGAATGAGACATGCACTATAGCATACAATTGTCCATAATGAGACTTGATGTCAAGACAAAGAAAATAATACAATTTGTTGATTTTCGGTATAGACTACAGTTAAGGAAGCTGCTCCCCATAATGATTCAAGAACATTGGTTGAGATGAGTAGAGCACGAATATAATTAAGTCAATATTTGCGTTCATCTCGAGCATTTTACTGGGATGTAGGATAAAAACAGTGATGATCATTTAAGAGACTGATGAAATCAAGTTGTTCATATTCCATGGCATTCTTAAAATTCATCCTTTTTATAAAATTAAGATAAATATCAATCACATCAAATCTATGTTTAATGATATATAAAGCTAAGAATAACGAGAATAATCATCTGCGAAAATTACAAAATATCCAGAGCCTCCCACAGTGGGGTCATGAAGTTTAAGGAAAAGTCATCTGTGCAGTGGTACATTCAGAATGAGTAATAGTCGTAGTAGACCCATTAGCAATGTGAACATGAAGAATATGAGAGGCGACGAATTTACGAGAAAAAAAAGAGATGGATTAATAAAAGTCACATGATTATAGCTTGAGCCACGGAGAATTGCCCGATGTGGTCAAAAGCGTACACAAAAATGGATATTATGGTGAGATGAAACCTAGTTGAAGAGTGCCTCCAAATCAGTTGCAGTGAATATAATATATGTAATCTGTGTCTGAAATAGTCTTAAGTGATAGTGGACGTGCCAAAGGATCGACGTAATTGGATTAGTTGAAGTGGAAGCTGCAGAGTGGTACGTAGGAATTAACATATGTCAACTTTTAATAATTTTGAATAAAATTTCCCATTTTTGTGTAAGTTTAACGACAATAAATAACAAAAATATCACGAGCAGAAAAACTTCCTTGAGTAAAAGTTTGATCAAATGATGGTGTATATGTGATAGTGACATAATTGATCATAGTCAGAGGCACGTAGGACAGTTTTGGCATAGTAGGTGTGTTTGTGTATGGTATTAATATTATTGGAAAATATCATAATAGAAAATGACAAAGAAATAAAATAGGCAAGGACTAATAAAAAAATAATATGAATTATTTTAAAAGATTCTGATGTGGCACAAAAGAATTCAAAATGACGCATTTTAATTAAAACTATGTCATTTTGAGTTGAGGCCATTAAAAGACACATTAGCACTAGACATGCATGTAAGAAATCAAATCAAAATACTACATAACGTTAAGAGTTCATAATCAAAATTTAAATTTTAGTAGACAAAATCAAAATGATCCCAAATATTAACGATGTAAATTGTAATTTAAGCATTTTAAAAAAATGAGTAAATTCTACTAACATACCTTGAGGTTTGGGCTAATGCTAACCAGGTCTAAGACTTTTCAAAACTAGCCAATTTAGTCCCAAAATAATTAGTTATTTTTTATCAACTATTTTAGGGATTAAGTTGGCTTTAGGGACCAAATTGGTTAGTTTTAAAAAGTTTTGGACTTGGTTGGTATATTAGCTCAGCAAACTTCAGGATATATTAATGGAATTTACCAAAAAAAAAAGAAAAAAGAAGAAGAAGATGAAAGGTGCTATTAAGTACTACAATTACACATAATTTAAAGTTTTATTAGTAAAATAGCAGAATAAGAGGATACACTGAAAATATATATAACTGAAATTTAAATGAAGAAATAACTTTAAATGCAAAAATATGACTAAATATGACTTGAATTGTCTTTAAATACAAGCTTGAAATAACTAAAACAACTTGAAACACTTACAAGTGCAAGGTAACGAGGAGACTTGAATTGAATGCTTAATCAGAAAATAAAATATTATTTTGCTAAGAAAATTGGGTAATGGAATGAAGTAGCAATGCCATCAATTCGATGCAAAAATAGGCGAAAATTTGACCACACTGTACACACCCGGGTGTGGAGTGGAGGGGAAATGTATTTGGGTATTTCATGTATTTGGCATATCACATATGCATACGTGTAGACCTTATATTAATTGAGATAATTATTCTGCTCAAAAAAAAAAAAAAAAAAAAAAGAGATAATTATTATTTTGGTTCAGTGCTGGATTTTAATAGATCCCCCTCCAGTCCACGCATGGGTGCATACGGTGCCTCAATTTCTTTAGCAGCATCTCACGGCACCCTTGTTTAGTGGCTGCCTCCTGACGGTCAATGGAGGCTAGTTTGGATGGTTTGGTGAGCCATTTAGACACGGCTACCTCCACATAGTTCCACATTGCTCTGAAATGTCAATCATATTTGTTCAATTATTCAACATAGATGGCTAATTAGTACCGGTCCAACCGGCTTATTATGACATTTTTTTTGTTACATGAATATGAACCACAAGTTTAGCTTTCTGGAAATCTCCACAGCATCCCCTGGAGATTGTTTTTCCATCGTTGTGCTTAATATGTGAACAAACCCAATTCTTGCCTGCACCATAGCTTACCAAAAAGAGAATCAAAGATTGTCTTTCATGGCAACCATAGCACCAAAATTTATCTTCAATTTATTATGTTTTCTACTCATCTTAGGCCCATCTTCTCCCCAGCAGACAAACACATTAGTGCAACGACAGGAGCTCAAAGATAGTGGTGAATTAGTTTCAGCTGATGGAAGCTTCAGATTAGGATTCTTCAACCTTACACCTAACAATTACTACTTAGGTATATGGTACAATGGTGACCGCCTCTCGGATGTAGTGTGGGTTGCCAATCCAGACGCTCCAATCTTTGGCAAATCTTCAAGTCTTACTATTGATGACTATGGGAGCTTGAAAATTTCATACGGTGACGAGGGTCATTCTATTTCACTATATTCAACTCGAGGAGCTAGTAACAGTAGTGCTGTTCTACTTGATACCGGTAATTTTGTACTACTAGAACTGAATTCAGTTGGAACTGTGAAGCAGGATTTGTGGCAAAGCTTTGATTATCCCACTGACACACTTCTACCAGGGATGAAACTGGGAGTCAACAAAATAACTGGACATAATTGGACTTTAAGATCATGGAGAAGTGTTGTGGTACCTGACTTTGGGTCCTTTTCCTTTGGCATGAACAATCACCCTAAACCAGGAAATGAATTTGTCATCTTGTGGCGCGGGGAAGCCAATTGGACTGGTGGGTTTTCGAACGAAAAGGGTTACCAGTCGTGGCCAACAAATGGTTTCACTTTACCAGACCAAAGAGGTGCCTACTACTCCTTTGCGAAGATAACGAATGAGAATGAAACATACTTCAATTACTCAACGAGTAATGATGCAATATTCCCACGCTTAAGGATAAATCACTTGGGAAACCTTTATTTATGTGAAAGGTTGCTTGTTGAATGTAGTACTCTTTCCCCTGCTTCAAGTGGAGGATGTGACAAGCAAACACTTCCGTAGTGCAGGAGACATGATTACACATTTATTAAAGATTCAGCTCACATAGTGGATGGCGATGTGTTCGAGTTTAATGAGAGTGACAACCTGACCCGTGTGGATTGTCAGAACAGATGCTTTAACAATTGTTCTTGTGTGGCCTATGCGTCTTCAAAGCAGGATGACATTGGCTGTAAGATTTGGACCAGGGTCCCAAGTATTGAATGGTCCCAGAATGCTCAAACAATATACTTCCTTGAATACAAAGGTAAGACTACTTCGTGCTGAACTTAACACATTTATTGCATATAATGCTTGTATTAGATGTGCATAAGAGCATATAGGCATGGCTTTGATCTGTAGCTGTAGGTTTGATAATCTAGCTGCTTCTGAACACCTTGTTAGAAAATTATAGGGTTATTTTGTTGAGGACATGGTAAAAATAGATTAAAGTCCGTTGTATTGATTTCTTAAGATGTTGAATAATTGCCATAAGCTTTATCTTAAAAGGTTTGTGAATCATCCAAATTGTGAAATAAACTAGAACAGACAGATGAAAACAGAGAACCTTTAAGCTCAAACCTTAGTCTTGAAGTTGTATATAACATATTGTTAATATATAATCATTACACTGTAGTGACTTTACAACTTGATTCCTTCAATCTAAGAATATGATTTTTACCATTAACACAATTGCTCTAATCAAGGGATGGACTTCCTTATATGCAATAAGTTGATAAAAAAAAAAAAAAAGGGTATTGCTTTCGCTAGTCATCCAATTCAAAAATCATGGAGAAGATTGTGGTTTTCTCTATCACTGCCCCTGCAATCTTGTTGGATGCTACCAGGCCATAATAAGCTTGGTTTTTCAAATTTTGAAAGTGCAAAGTGGATAGGTCCTTCGGTACACATGTACCTATCATCCAATTCTTTGGCAACTACACTTATCACAAACACAATGGTAATCAACTCCCGAGTATTTAATTCTAGAATGGAATACAGGATTGGAGGTAAGAGCAATGGAGTTGATATTTTCACACCGAACAATAGAAGAAAGAGCAATCATAAGGTCTTTGAATAAGGAGTTCAACGAAGAAATTTCGATTTTAGTGTGAGCTAATGGATGGTATTCGGCTATTGCACTTAAGTGCGATACCATTTGCTAATTTGCACCACTATTGGACCAATACCAAGCAAAACACAATAACCCCCAGTGAAGTGATGATCACCTCTTCTATCAGTGTCTGAGTAAACTTGTAACTGTGATTATGATCCATGTTGAATTATAATACAATTGTCAAAATTTCCCTTGAGATAGTGTAAAACACAATTCACAATTGTCCAATGAATGATGGTGGGTTGGTGCACAAATTGTCATGCTTGATTAACCATGTAAGCCAAATCAGGTCGAGTGAGACAAATATTGAAGAAAACTGAACACATGTTGGTATTCGATAGGACCAATGAGAGGATCACCATCAGTTGCAGCCATCTTCTTACTTGTAATGGCGGCAAAGAGTACCGTTTGAAATTATCCATTTTAGTGTGTTGAAAAAGATCAACAACATATTTGGCCAGCCCATTTCCTTGCAGTATAAACTAGAGTTTTTAGTTTGCTAGAACAGGGCTTTTTTTTATTAGGAAACCTATGAAAAGTGAACCAGATATACCCTGCTTCAGAAGTTGGATTTGGTATTACTATACCACAACCTCTTCTCCTGAACTACCAAGCACTAATCGCACCTACAAAAATATACTTTCAGAAATAGCTCCAGATGGTGTTCATTCTAGTCCCTTCAACTGATGATGAAACTCATTTTGCGGTATAGGGAGGTCCTGTTACCTCAGGTGGGGACTGGGGAGGTCTTCATCAGAGAAGTAATGGTAGAGGTTGCTAGGACTTTCCCTACAAGATGTTTGGATTGAGTAAGGTATAGCTGATGAGGAGGTGCAAGGATGGGGAACTAGGCATTGGGTTTGAAGGGACAATAGCTGTTTGAGTGTGTGCAATGGTCGCTACAGGTGGTATAATCACTGGAGGAGCCAATGCTAGCAGCATTTGTGAAGTGGCCTTGCAGTTCTTGGAAGGAAGCGTCATTTCAGACAACATGATGCGATAAATACATACGACCATTGTCAAGATCCAAACGCAAATATCCAGATGATTTAAAGAATACCCCAAAAAGATGCATTGTTTTGATTGAAATTGAAGCTTATTAGTGTTATAGTGATGAAGATGTGAAAAATAGTGAACCTCTAAGCTCAAAGCCTTAGTCTTAGAGCTGTACATTGTTACTAAATATAGTCATTTACTGTAAAACTGAATCCCTTCAATCAAGGAATATGATTTCTACCATTAACACAACTGCTCTAAGTGATTGACTTCCTTATATGTTTTAAGTTACATAAAACAAAGGATGTAGTCGATGATAGTTGATGAGGGTCAAAATAAAACTTGTCAAGGCCTGCGAGTGGGCCTGACGGATCCATATTCCTGGGCCAACAGAGAGCAAGCCCAACCTGTCCAGTTGTCCGAAATAGCAAAAGCCCTTGATGGAAAATACTTGCAAGACAAGTATTTGATCGCCGCGGAATCCTAAAGGGAAAAGAGTCCTAAAACGTTAAGGATCAGGAATGATACGCGCGGATCTTTTCTATAAGGAAAGGTCTTGCAAATCACGATTGAGTCTATTCCAAGTAGAATCCTATAAGGAAAAGACTTCTACGCCAAGTATAGGAGGTTAACCCTCTACTACTATAAAAGGAGGAATACCTTCACAAATCGAGGTACGCATAATTTACCCTCTCTAGCACTCTAGAGCTGTGAGAATTGATTCTAACTTGATCTTCGGAGGGTATTCGGCCGGTACCACACCGGTACTCTCTGTTAGGACTCTTCGGTTTTCATTGTGCAGGTATTCGTTCGAGCGTTTGGAGATCGTGTAACTCACTGGTGATCTTCTTAGCATTCATCAGTTGGCGCCGTCTGTGGGGACTAAATCCGCCGCAAGCTTATTGTCCTCTTTGGGGAGCCAAGCCCGCAAGGATTTGTTTTTCAAGCGACATGGGAGGTACGAATCTTCACCCTTTGGGCTTTACACCGCAATCCCACATCGGCAAGAAATGCACCCCACTCATGCTTTATATGCCCTTGGAGCTTGCATGAGTGTACCACTACTACGCATGCCCTTGGAGCTTGCATGAGTGTACCACTATTACGTATGGGTCAGTTATTTGATTAAGACAAATCAAGGTTTGAATAGTTGAAGACTCAAGAATGTAAAAATTGGACTGTTGTTGCACTAGACGTCAATAGGTCCAAAATCACTTAACTCGACCGGTCGAACTGCACATCTGAATTGATTGAGATCTGTGTAGATTGGTTTTTTAGCAGTTCTTCTTAGTCGTTGGATCTAGGATATCTAGCATCTCAAGTACACAATATTAGCAAGTCTTAGAGCACGTTTTTACACACATGAGACAATAGTGTATTTGTACACAAATTTGGAATTTTCCAAACTCTCTTAAAGCATCAACCGGAGACCTATTTGCATAGTAAATATCCAGTGATTAAGTAAATTTGCTGCATCTAGTTTACAACCATAGTTATTGGCACAAATTTTTGAAAGTAGATCTCGGAGTCACGAACTAGAAGTTCATGTGCAACAAGTCAGAATAGAGGAGTTTGTGGATATCAGAGTTATGTGTGGTTACTTCTGTAAGTACTACATAAGGTAGCATTAGATTTAGAGTTAAATTTTTTGTATAAACTTCTATTCTATTCTAGTGGATTTGTTGCCTTGAGGATTGACGGTTAAATCCTTCTAGGATTTTATAATGAAAAGGTTTGTTTCATTAGTTTTCTTGTGTCATCATTTTGGAGTCTTTATGTGATCCATGCATGTGTGATGCTATTTAGTTCAAAACTAAAACATAATTAATTTAATTAATTACTTGTCTGAGAATTGGCTAATATTGTGACTACTGGAGCCTAGAACCTTAACAAAAAGAAGAAAAAAAAAAAAAAAAACTGTTACTAGTAGAACAGTAAACTTCGTTTGTCAATGCAGCAAAGCCAAACAGGTGGTGGATATGGCTCATTGTGGCAGTAGGGGGAATCATTATCATCTTGTTGTGCTCCTTATATTATGCAAAACAGAAAAAGCACAAAGTGGAAGGTAATCAATGCTCTTGCTAAATATTTTGTTAGACTTACTGATGATCAAGCATAATTTTTTTTTTAAAAAAATTAATACTTTGCATGTGTGTGAATTAGGAGAGAGAGAAAGGAAACAAAAGATGCTCATACAAGAACTTTCAGGGAATGCAATACCTTCCACTTTAGATGACGAAGGGAAGAAACAAAACAACGATGGGAAAAATAGCCATGAGTTGCATGTCTTTAGCTTTGAAAGCATTTATGTTGCTACAAGTAATTTCTCAACAGAAAATAAATTAGGAGAGGGTGGTTTTGGACCAGTTTATAAGGTAAGTTCTTGACACCTCTCTATCTATTTCTCCCCAATAATGCTATCCATATTGTGATGCCCCAATTTGATTGATTGTGTAATATGTGTGGGTGTGTGATGAGTCTCACATCGGGCATACACTGGGTTGAACTAGGCTTTATTAATAACTACAAGGAGCCTCAATTGTAACTAGTCTTTTTAAGGTATAGTGCAGATGTGACTAGCACTTTTCCTTGGGTCGTTACACATATAATATATTTTTATAATTTTTTCCATAACTTGTAGATATGACAAATTCTAATCCGCACAACATCACTTTTACCGAGGTCATCACTTACATTATTTTTATTGACACCAATCACAACCTACTATCTTGTCTCAACCATTATAAAAAAATTTGATGACATTTGTTATTTTTAGACTTATTGATTTCTTATGATAAAAATTTGATTCTATGACTTAACCTAACCTAATTCTCTCTCTATATTTTTTGTTTTGGGACATAAGTGTTAACTTATGACAAAGCCTAGTTAATCGATTCAATAAATTGGCACTTGAGTGAGTCCACACACTAAGTAGTATCTTGCAAGAAAGTTGATTAATGTAAATACATACTGAATGAGATAATGTGAATAAAATTAGACTACGCAATAACTTTTAGGGAAAATTACTTAATGGACAAGAAATCGCAATAAAGAGACTTTCAAAAAGTTCTGGACAAGGATTAGTAGAATTCAAGAACGAAGCTATTCTCATTGCGAAACTTCAGCACACTAATCTAGTAAGGCTTTTAGGCTTTTGCATTCAAGAAGAAGAAAAAATACTATTCTATGAGTACATGCCCAACAAAAGCTTGGACATCTTCCTATTTGGTAAGACATATGTCCATTACTAGGAAAATTTGGTTATGTGATGATATATATTCTTTTTTATATTATGTAGATTCAATCAATGCTTATTATTTTCTTGCTATTGTTTTCTACAATGAGTCAGATCCAACTAAAAAGTACATATTAAATTGGAAAACACGCTTCAATATCATTGAAGGCATTGCTCAAGGACTTGTTTATCTCCACAAATATTCAAGACTAAGAGTAATTCACCGAGACTTAAAAGCAAGCAACATTTTGCTTGATGAAGAGATGAATCCAAAAATATCTGATTTTGGCATGGCTAGGATCTTTGGATTGAAAGGATCAGAAGAAAACACAAATAGAGTTGTTGGAACATAGTAAGTATTCATTGCATTTCACGTAAGCACAATTTAATTCTATTTGTGAGTTTGTGTGTGTGTGTGTGTGTGTATGCATGTGCTTGTTCATACACTAAAGTTCGTTGGTTAATTATTATTTCAACGGTTATATGTCCCCCGAGTATGCCATGAATGGTGTTGTTTCAATAAAAACTGATGTATTCAACTTTGGAGTCCTCCTATTGGAAATCATTAGTGGCAAAAAAAAATAATAATCGCCATTATTCTGATTCTCCACTCAACCTCATAGCATATGTAAGTTTGAGATTTAAGCTTTCTTAACTTGTATATGGAATTTTGAACTTAATAGTTAATAATCTTTGTATAATTGGATTTGTAACAGGCATGGCAATTATGGAATGAAGGTAAGGATTTCGAGCTAATAGACCCAACAATACAAGATGATTCATATTGTCTATATGAAGTATTAAGATGCATCCATGTTGGTCTCTTATGTGTACAAGACCAAGCAGCAGATAGACCCACTATGTTGGATGTTGTCTCTATGCTTTCAAATGAAACTCTTCAGCTATCTCCTCCAAAACAACCTGCATTTTTCATTAACACATTTGGGAAAGAGAGAGAGATTTCTAAAAATAAGCCAGAAAATTGTTCCATAAATAATGTCACAATTTCTATGATGGAAGCTAGATGAATACTAAAATAGCTCTTCTATGGGCACTACGAATTCTTACAATATTTTTATAATAAGTTGAGGTATTAACTTACTGTAGATGGAAAAAAAAAAAAAGAAAAAAAGAAAAGAAAAGAAAAGAAAAAACAGACCACAACTCAGAATAAGAGTATTAGAAAAATGTTGTGTCCTAAACTTTTTCATACTAAACTACACTAGTTAGCATGAATATAGTTTATTATACATGCTTGTGTGAGGGTGGCTATACCGGAATTAGACTAGACAAGATGTATCCATATTTTTAATGGTTTTATTAGGAGTTTTGATAAGGGCTAATACGTCTATACTTTATCACAATTACTTTTCTTCATGTTGTAAATATTAGCAATGAGAAGAATCATTGATGCTATTGTGAGAGTGAACTGACTTAATTTTTGTCTAATTATTCTGTGCATAATGAAATTGCAGCGTTGAAAAAGACTTGCAGTATCTTATATCTCAAATAGGAATTGTGCATAACTCGAAGCATTCATGCAAGGTGGATGAATTCTGTCAGTTATCAATGTTCTGGGATGGCTTCCCATTATTACCTCTCGAACTTTCTTCTAGCACAGTCGCAATGCTTCCATTATTGCTACTGAAGCTTGAAGGAAAAAACATTGATGATCAAAAAAAGCCAAAATCAATATGCAAATCGGGTCGTGATACCCTTGCCCAGTTGCCCAAATCTGCGAGACTCAGGCGTCAAAAAAAAAAAAAAAAAAAAAAAAACTCACTTCCATATCCTTTAATGGGGGTGGGTAACAAGGGTTTTAGACCCGGATCGTTTATTAAACCGTAAAAAGAAGATGTTCAAAGTTTTTAAAGTCAAATCGAAGTTGAACCGGAGTCGAACCGTGATGACGTCATAATTAATTTAAAATATAAATAAATATATTAAATTAGTATATATAGAAAAATTAACTAAAATAATTCAATTAAATATTAAAACATATATTTCTTTATATATTATTAGTCAAAATCCACATAAGTTTTTTTAAGATAATTCAACTAATATATCAAGGATTTTACTAATGTATACTCTAAGAGCACACAATAGTAAACCAATTTTGAAAAAAATTTATCAAAAATTGAAAAAATTTTGACAATTTTATTGATATCAAACCCAAATCTCTACTTCTCAATAATAATAATAATAACACCTAAATTTTTTAGAATATTATAATGATAATATGAACCTAAAAACAATGAAAAAAAAAAAAAAAAAAAATTCGTTGACAACAAGATATCAATATCACGTGGGCACTAGGGAGGGATTCAAAATAGAAATGACATGTAGTCTGACACTCTCAACTCTCACCATTCAATTTTCCACTATCCTTTGTCATTTCCAATGCAGTCACATGCTTGGGTTCATAAAACTAAAAATCAGTAGAAAAGAAAGCCAAAAAAGAAGAAGCAAAAGAGAAGTTAGCATCTGGAGGTGAGGACGAAACAAAGAAGAAGAGTAAGATGCTTGGATTAGTCATCTGGAAGGTAGTCACATGCTTGGGTTCACATGATGAAGGCTGCTTGCTGTGAGGGTTGATTTCTTCATTTTTGCTTTTTTCCTTCTTCTTCGTTGTCTTCTTCTTCCTCTGCTTCTTCTTCTTCTTCTCTGTTTTTTATTTATTTATTTATTTATTATTTTTATTTTTCTCCCTTTCATTTGGTTCCAGATCTGAAAAAACCCAAAGTACTATTGAAGTATTGGCCGAAACTTTGTCGAAAAAAAGGAACTGTCCGAACCTCAAAAACCGGTCACGGTTCTCAGAACCGTACGGTCCGACCACGGTTTGCACGGATTCTTGCTTTTTTTCCTCATAGAGCGGTTCTTGAAGTTAAAAAAACCGTAAAACTGAGAGGTTCGCGATTTTTTCAGTCAGACCGTACGGTCCAATTCGGGTTTCAAAACCCTGGTGGGTAGAGCCCATTCTATTTGGGTGCAAAATTCTCCACATAATTCATGTTGGGTCTCAATCTAGTCATGTGTAAATTAAGAAAATCATCTAAGAATTTTAATCAATCACTAAAAACATTATCACAAAAAATTACTTAGCCAAAATATCAATCAAACACAAAAATTTACATTAAGACCATTTCTCTTTGAAAAGAGAAACTGCGGGACAAACGCCATAATCCAATTAAATATCCACTATAATAAAATTAATTATAGATCTTCAGTCCCTTTGAATACAATAACTTTCTGTGATTGTAGCACCCAAAAACTTCTCCCTAGAGAAAACTCCAAATTTATCTTCCCTTTGTATGTTTCACTACTAAGGAAAAATTTCCTTACTTTTTGTGGTCCCCAAACCTCCTTAGGCTATAATACTGTGTGAAAGATTTGGGCCCCAATTTATTTATTTGTGGGCTTTATTGCAATTCTACAAGTAGAGCTCCAAGCTTCACCTAGATAGGTCAAGCTGTAACTTTCTCCCACCTAGTTTACTCACACTCTCTTCCCCTTTGTGTGTATATCCCACTTTCCTTGCGTCTACCCCTCTTTCCTAGTGTTTTCCCGTGTTTTTCAACCAACCCTTCTTGTTTGCCTCCTCATCCCTTTTATAGTCTCTCATTAGTGGGGCACTCATCATTATCATTTCATCACTTCACATGCATTTTCACTTTTGCCAGAATCCCAAGGAATCATCACGCCTTCTGAGAATTCTCTTGGAACTTGTTTCAGACACCAAATAGTGTTCAGTAGCGAGTTTCCCAAAGGCATTAAAAGTGCTTGGTTACCAACCTGAATTTGACCATCCCCTCGTTAGCCTCCCCCTAGCTTATTTATTAGTATTGGGCCCAACCTGGCCCGAACACAATAGGGTTCCCTCGAACACTAATCCTTAGACTCCTGAATATTTACCAGTGGACTGATCCTATCCCCATAGTGTTGGGCCTTGGTCACACGAGTCGATCTTGGTCACCCGAGCCCAAGCCCCTACACTTTTCTTTGCACTTACACACACAGAGTGCACCTTGTTGTCAATATCATCTCCTTAATTTGTGCGCTTTAAAATACCTCTGTAAAGAAATTCCAAACTTTATTGTGTCTCTCCTTGTGCTACATTCCAAGCGAAAATTTTCTTGTATTATCTCTTGGTTTCTATTATTCTTTCCCTTATCCCATAGTGAGGGTATTTTGCCCAAGTCTTTAAATCATTTCTAGCATTGTCTATTTATAAGACTTTAATTCTTATTCCTTGATGGATAATGAATTAGGGAAGTTAATATCGCATAGGTATTGGCTGTACTAGCGAAATATTTCATACTAGTAATCCTCTAAAATTTATTGGGGAAAAAAAAATACTAGGTTGTACTACTCTGTACATGGCATATTTCGGATATTTCGTCTAGTATTGGCGTTTCGACCGATACAATAAAAAAATTGAAAGAAATATAAAAAATTTGAATTTTTCTTTATATAAAAAAATGTTATTTAGGCTAATATATTGATAAATGTACTTAGGCTAATATTTAGACTTGTAAAATATGTAGATTTTAAATTCAATATTGATAAACATAAAAATTAATAAATAAATACAAACATATATATATATATATATATATATATATATATCGGGTATTTCCAAAACGGTATACCAGTATCAACTAGTATCGATATATTTTGTTCCCTTGACTAAACTGAAACAGCCTCCAATACAATTTGAGTCTCTTGCAATGAAGATGATTTTCCAAACAATTCTTGGCTTACATCAATCATATATATTCAACTTTGGCGGCTGATAAGTTTAGGATTAGGACTCTTCAACCTTACGAGTAACAATTTCCAACTTAGAATATGGTACGATTGTGACCGCCTCACGAATGTAGCATGGGTTGCCAACCAGACGCTCCAATGTTTGGCTACTCTATAAGTCTTACTATTGATGGCTATGGGAGCTTGAAAATTTCAAACAGAAAAGAGGGTCATAAATCTAAATAATGACGTTTCCGGGTCATGCTGCACAAGTTTATTATTCTTTTAAGGAAAAGATAAAGTTACAGAGTAATTTTAAGAATTACTATACCATTTAACAACTTTTTATTAAATTAATATTTTAAAAGTCTCATTGTTGGATTACATTTTCTCTATGTACTTAATATGCATACCAAATTTTATGTCAATAAGATATTATTTACTATTAAATTTATAAAATCATATTTTATTAATAATTTTAATAAAAAAAAGAAGTTAGAAGTTTAAACATTTTATAGATAAGATAGTTTTTATCCCTGATCATCTTAAACATTTGCAAGCATTGAAGATTTAGAAAGAAAATAAAATCCAATGGTGAATTTGTAACCATTTGCTTTTGATAAAAAAAAAAAAAAAGTTTAACATTACTTAAAGTTACATCAAGTATAACTTCAACCTATTGCTGACTCATTTTTTTTATATTTAAATATTAATTAAAAAAATTTCTGTTCTTTTTTTTTTTTTTTTTTTTTTTTGAGAAATAAACACACACACAAGGGAGAGAGAAAGAGGTTCTAACACAAAGGCACGCCACAACTCTACTAAAAAAATTTCTGTTCTTTTCTTCTTTTGAGATTGAAACATGAATGTATTTTACTAGTAATTATAACATGTACTAGGTAAAGTAATACAATACAACTTCACTTAACCATAAAAGTATCTAAAAGTCACAACGCATAAATAAAAACAAATTTAATATATTACTCAATGAATTAGACCAAAAAAAAAAAAAAAGTCTACAATTAAACTAAAAAAAAAAAACCATCTATAAGGTTAAGCAACCAAAGGGCGACTCAATCAATTTTGGGGCAACAAAGCCTTTTCTTATATTTAAATAATATATTTATTTATTTTCATTTAGTATCTATTTTTCTTGATTTTTGAAATGCAAAATTATTAAACTTTTTGTATTCAAGTTCCGCTAACGTAACATGACTAATCTACTTAATCTTTTTTTTTTTTTTTTTTTGTTATAATCAATCCTAATTAGTATTTTCATTTTATTTTTATTTTTATTTTTATTTTTTTATGAACGAAAAAAGGACTTTACGTGTGTGATCATTAACTCTGCTCATTTAAACCCGCTATTGTTGGCATGGGGCACCCTTGGGCAAGGTAGAGCAATCCGCATCGTAGCACAGCATTTTTGCGAAGCGCACAACTTGAATCCGGCAACTTCTGGACTCGCAAGTGTGATTAAGTCTGAGACTCTTACCAACGCACCATGCCCCTAGGGGGCTAAATAGTATTTTTATTAATTTTAATTTTGAAAAACTTCTTTATGAAATGCAACTATAACAATTACTGATACCCAAAATATACAAATTACATATCCTACTTAGAATAAAAAGGACCAATTCTATCTTATTATTATTTTTTAGTTTTTCAAATCAACCGGTATAAATAGAAAGTTGAAACTAATTAAATTTTTTTAAGAGAAATACTAATTAATTTGTTTTTTAAAAAAATGTAAGGAAGTAACAAAAGTGGATTGATGTACCGCATCAATCCACGTGATAATAGGTGCAAAGAAGTAAACCAGTGAATGTGTGTGGAGAAGATGATAATTAGTTTTGTTCAAAATGATGCGATGTGAGAATATGTATAGAGGTGTAAACGTGGGATATAGTGGGCCTTAATCTTCTCTCTTCACGTTTTAATAAATTTTTTTTAAAAAAATGCTTTTCTGTTTTGGATACAATGGGGGTCTTTTTAGTACACAATGCATTATATTGGAAAATAAAGAGAGCCTAATTGTTTTTTTTTGGGTGAAGCAAGCCTTAATTAAAATGTTAAGACAAATAAATATAGATATATTATATTAGTTAATAGAGGGGGCTTAGTGGGTTCCAGTTAGTTCAACTGGTAAAGTTTTTGATGGTTGTATAGGAGATCTGGGGTTCAATCTCCGCCTACACCAAAAACTGATTGGTGTCTTGTTCTGATGATAAGAGCTATCATCAGGAGCGGACGCCATAGGTTAAAACTCTAAAAAAAAAAAAATTAAAAACAATAGAGGGGGCTTAGGCAATGACTTAAGTTTCCTGAATGGTTGGGCTATCCTAGCATTTTGATTTTATATTTATCAAAAATTGTTTTTTTAACAATTAAGATATTAAATACTAATAAAAAAACCAAAGAGAAAATTAAATAAAGGGTAAATTGCAAATTACACCCCTAAAGTTTTTGGGTGTTTGGATTTTACACCCTGAAGTTTTCGAATTTGAATTTTACCTTTTAAATTTTAGAGATATTTGGATTTTACTCCCTAATATTTTGAAATGTTTAGATTTGATACTCTGAAGTTTCATAATTTGGGAGTATAAAATCCAAACATCCCCAAACTTTAAAGGGTGAAAGTGTGAACATGAACTCTAAGAGTATATATATAAAATTTTATATAAAGAATTAAAGAAATTTAAGGCAAAATTTTATTCATTATCCACAAAAAGAATGTGAAATTTTATTTAAAAAATAAAAAAAATACTAAGAGATAGGTACACGTAGTCCCATGATTACTCTTTATATAAAATAATTAATAAAAAAAATCTTTTGTCCTATGCAACCCCACGTCCCCATCCTAATTTGTTAAAAATTAGTGTATATTAGTTATTATACACAAACTGTTTTATAGAATTTTACACACTTCATCGAAACAAAAGTAATCAAAATGGTGACTTGAAGTTGAAGTTGTGTTTATTAAACACAAACTATTTCCCATAATTTTAATGTTCCCTTTAAAAAAAAATTAAATTTTCTAAATAGAACCGACAATTTGGAACAGACGGAGAAAAAACTTATGTGAAAATTTTTGGGATTCTAAATTTATTGATCGGTTAAAATTTGAGGGCCCTCTCAAGCGCATGAGACAGCCTAGCAGTAGTTGAACCCAACCAATCCTTTAATAGTTGAAAAGATCAAACAATAGGCGGCTGATTAGTACCGGGACTTTGCCCTTATCATAATTTATTAGAAGAATATGAACCACGTACGTACCATTCACAATTAAAGCCTCCCAAACCGTTTCTTTAATTACCGTCATTGTGTACACAGTGAACAAACACATTTCTGCAACATAGCTAATTACCAAAAAGAATCAGAGGCTGTCTTTCATGGCAAGCATAGCACGAAAATTTATCCCCAATTTTATATGTCTGCTACTCTTCCTGGGTCTATCTTCTTCTCAGCAGCGAAACACATTAGTGCAACGACAGGAGCTCAAAGATGCAGATGAATTAGTTTCAGCTGATGGAAAATTTAGATTAGGATTCTTCAACCTTACAAGTAACAATTCCTACTTAGGAATATGGTACGATGGTGACTCCCTCACGAATGTAGTGTGGATTGCCAATCCAAATGCTCCACTGTTTGGCAATTCTGTAAGTCTTAGTATTGATGACTATGGGAGTTTGAAAATTTCATACAGCAAAGTGGGTCCTTCTATTTCACTATATACAGCACAAGAAGCCAGTAATTGTAGTGCTGTTCTACTTGATACTGGTAACTTTGT
>JARYZH020001615.1:0-25207 GCA_030021035.2 Notholithocarpus densiflorus | reverse complement strand
GCCTCCATGATCAAACACAAGGCAGAACACTTCAACATGACAAGAACTTACACACATCAGAATGTATACCCAAGCTTTAATAGGGAATGACAAATCTCTTTACTTTGCATAACGTCAATCAAATATAAAAGAATCACACTTTTGAAATAATAGGTGGTAAAACCTTTAGCTTCTCCAACAACTTCTCTGCTTCAAGAAACCCAAGCGATCCCACAGACAAGAATTTTACACATTTCCATCTGTTCAACCTCTTAGAGAATTAGATCGTATATTTGCAACTTCCATGAACAATATTAAAAGATGAAGGACAATATATGACATTAATAGTTTCAGGCATATAGGGTAGCAATAGTTGTGTTATTCAACAAAGTATGGCAGGGTGTGGCTTTTTTTTTTTTTTTGTTGTTGCTGCCAACGACTTGGCCGTGGAGGAGATAGAGAGAGAAACGTGCAAAGAGAAAGAGAGAGAGATGGGCAATGGAGAGAGAAAGAGTCAGCCGTATAAAGTTTTTTGGGTTTAGAAGTAAGTATAGAATGTATTAAATAAGGGATAATAAATTAGATCAATTAGAATATTAGCATTAATGAAGGTTTTTTTTTTACTGTTGGATGTACTTAAATCCAATGGTTTAAAAAATGTGTAACTCTTTAGAATTACACCAAGTATAACTTGAACCCATCTCATATATATATATATATATATATATATGGACAAAACTTAGGTATAGTATCTTAGGTGCCGTTTCTTAGGTGCCGTTTCTTAGGTTCTCCTCTTAAAATTTTGCCATGTGGCTATTTAACTAAAAAATACACTTTCATCCCATGAAAAAAAATTCACATGGCAGAATCTTAAAAGGGGAACCTAAAAAACAACACCTAAGTACTGTACCTAACTCTTGCTCTCTCTCTCTCTCTCTCTCTCTCTCTCTCTATATATATATATATAATTTATTTATTTATTACCTATACACGGAATATTTGTATTTTTTATTTAACATATGATATTTTCTTATGTAAAGAAAAATATTTATATCAAATAAGTCTTTATATCTTTGCAAAAAAAGAAGAAGAAGTAAGTCTTGACATATCTAAAAATATACAAGTCAATTTAATAAAAATAAAATATAACCAAATTACGTATAGTGTACATTAAATACACTTTAATTTAATGAGTTATGTATGCCATAAAAATAATTCGAGGGAATAAAACATGCATTAGTTAGCTATATAAATACATTATATATTTTTAGTAATCTAGAAGGGGCATTATTGAGATTTTATCCAAAATTATTATTTTTTAACCAAAAATGCAAGAGGCAGTTAGGATTTTTGAAAAGCCATGGGGGGCCATGGCCTCCCTAGCCCTCCCTTCACTTCGTCCTAACTAAAAGGTTTGGTGCCTTTGGCCCAATGGTCCTCCCATAAGTAAAAAAAAACTAAAAAAAAAAATTATTAAAAAAAAAAAAAAATACTCTTAATGGAGGAGAAAACTCTTACAAAAATTTTCTTTTGCACAATTTAAGTAAATGTTAAGATTTGTAATATATGCGACTTATTTAGTCAATGCTTTGACCGAATCCTAGTTAAACAATGATATTATTTTGGCCGTGTTCAACCAGGAATTGTATCGACAAAAGTGTTACCAGGAATTGTATCAACGAAAGCAACACTTGCCATATATATAAACACATACGTGGCAAAACATATGGACAAATGGTTAATTAGAGAGCTTGGCACATCTAAAGAATATAATTAACATTATCACTCCGGTCTTTGTAACGAGAGAGAGCTCTTTGAATGTATTTGGAATTTAGATTTTGGTGATAGTATTTTTGTTCTTTTTTTATAGTTCTTTCTCCCAAATAGGAGTCTTTCTCTCTGGACTGTGGGTTTCCAGTTCTTTCTAGAGAGTTTTGTCTCTTTTCTCTCTGGACGGGTAAAGTTCCAGCTCTTCTTCTCGACGCTCGATCTGGGTTTTCAACTAGGCGGACGCTCGAGATTTTCTTTGGCTACCTTGTGAGTTCCGGTTCTTTTATCAGTCCATCAATACCCTTTCGTGGGTCTAGTATGGTTACTGGTTGGAGTATTTGTGCTGACGGTATGGGTGGTTTGAAGCTGCTAGAAGTATTATGTGGGAAGAGTTTTCTGGCAAGTGGGCAACTCAGTTTGTGGATCTATGGAATACAGAGGTGGGTAATTATTTTAATTTAGTTCTTCCTTTTTGATAATTGGGGTTTTGCCGTTTGGGTATGTTTCTGTTTCTTTGGTTGGCTTGTCTCTTTGGTTGTATCCCTGAATATTTTTATTCTCTTTTGGACATGAGCTGCTTAAGTTGGAACTGCCGGGGAATGGGGAATCCTCGGTCAGTTCGAGCATTGTGCAATCTTGTGCAACAATGGAATCCCAATATAGTCTTCTTAATGGAGACTAAGACTGGAGTTAATAGAATGGCCTGATTGTTCCCAGTAAAGGCAAAAGTGGAGGAATAGCTTTGTTGTGGGTCAGAGGCTTAGATGTAGAGATTAAAAGCTATACCCGAAGTCATATTGATGCTATAGTGACTGATCCGGTGTCAGGTTTCAAATGGAGAATCACTGGGTTTTATGGGAACCCAGATACTAACCAAAGGAGAGAGTCTTGGAATCTTCTCCACTTCCTCAATGCTCAATACCAACTCCCATGGGTCTGTCTAGGTGATTTCAATGAAATTTTGAAGGCGTCAGAAAAATGGGGTGGTCCAGAGCGACCCCAACAACAGATGGAGGGGTTTAGGCAAGTAGTGCATGCTTGTGGTTTTCAAGATTTGGGTTTTGAAGGGCCGGAATTCACTTGGAGCAATCGGAGGTCGGAGGAAGAAAGGATAAGATTAAGATTGGATAGGGTGTTGGCTACAACTAAGTGGAAAGAGAAATACCGAGATGCTAAAGTTCTCCATGTGGTGGAATCTACATCCGATCACTGTGCTATTATTTTAACAAACCAGCAGGGAAGGCGCAGACGCAAAACAAGACGATTCCATTTTGAAGCAATTTGGGTTAGGCATGAGAAATGTAGAGAAATCATTCAGGATTCTTGGAAGGATCATGCAGGCCTGCAATCATCAAGTGAGCTGGTTAAAGGACTAAAGATTTGCGCAGAAGGTTTAAAAAGATGGAGTCAGCATGATTTAGGCCATGTCTCAAAGAAGATCCAAGAAAAAAGGAAGATTCTTCAAGATGTGGTCCAAGCTGACAGAGATGGTAGCAGAGGTGATGAGATAGATATGCTATGCAAAGAAATAAATGAGTTGTTGGATGACGAGGAGATGAGATGGAATCAAAGATCAAGGGTTCAATGGCTGAAATTGGGAGACAGGAATACCCAATATTTTCACCATAAAGCATCGGAGCGGCAGAATAAGAATGAAATCAAGGGCCTTTTGGACATAAATGGAAGATGGTGCGAAGACTTTGAAGACATTGCAGAGATAGCAATTGACTACTTCACTGAACTATTTCAAACATCCCACCCAACTAGAGTAATGGAGGTTGCTCGGACAATACCAAGAGTGGTCTCTGCGGAAATGAACGAGCAGCTAACAAAAGAATTCCAGAAGGAAGAAGTCTTTCATGCCATCCGACAAATGCACCCGACAAAAGCTCCCGGCCCAAATGGTATGTCCGCTATTTTTTATCAAAAATATTGGGATATAATTGGGGAAGATGTTACAAATACAATGTTAAATATTCTCAACTCAAATTCTTCCCTGGCAGAACTAAATCAAACAAACATTGTCCTCATACCCAAAACAAATAACCCAACCAAAATGTGAGTTTCAGCCTATAAGCCTTTGTAATGTATCATACAAAATCATCTCAAAAGTCCTTGCAAATAGGCTTAAACCTATTCTTAATGCTATCATCTCAGAAAATCAAAGTGCCTTTGTCCCAGGCCGGCTTATAACTGATAATGTCCTTGTTGCTTTTGAAATTATGCATTATCTGAAGAATAAAAGAGAGGGGAAAGATAAATACATGGCAGTAAAATTGGATTTGAGTAAGGCGTATGATAGAGTGGAGTGGGGTTTCCTTTGTAATATCATGACTACTATGGGATTTAATGATAAATGGATTAGTCTAATGATGAACTGTATTTCCACTGTCTCTTACTCAATCCTCATAAATGGGGTCTCCCAAGGCTGCATATTCCCTTCAAGAGGACTTCGCCAAGGGGACCCTTTATCTCCTTATCTATTTCTCTTATGTGCAGAAGGGCTCACAGGGCTGATAGGAGAGGCAGTCAAGAATAAAAAACTTTCTGGCATTTCTATTAGTAGGGGCTGCCCAACAATTACACACCTTCTCTTTGCCGATGATAGTGTCATATACTGCAAAGCAAATGGACAAGAGAGCAAGGAACTCCAAAATATCCTTCAAAAATATGAGGATGCAGCGGGCCAGAAAATAAATACAGACAAGTCCTCCGTGTATTTTAGCCGGAACACAGATGAAGAAACAAAAGCTGAAGTCTTGGATTCTCTTAGCTCTATGCAAGATACCCAACCAAAGAAATATTTGAGTCTCCCATCATTAATTGGAAGGTCAAAGAAGAAAGTTTTCAATGAAATAAAGGAAAGGGTTGGAAAGAAGTTATCAGGGTGGAAGGAGAAACTCTTGTCAATAGGGGGTAGGGAAGTCCTGATTAAGGTTGTTGCCCAAGCTGTGCCTACTTATACAATGGGGTGTTTCTTACTCCCAAAAGGCCTTTGTGAGGATCTTGAGGGAATGATGAGGAAATTTTGGTGGGGGCAAAGGCATCACGAATCGAAGATTGCTTGGGTGAGTTGGTCAAAAATGTGCAAATCAAAATTTGAAGGAAGAATGGGTTTCCGAGACCTTCAAGCTTTTAATTTGGCCATGCTAGCAAAGCAGGGATGGCGGATGATGTCTCACCCTTCATCACTGATGGCTCAACTATACAAGGCAAGATACTTCCCAAACAATGATGTTTTAAGTGCTAACTTGGGAAGTAACCCATCATTTGCTTGGAGAAGCATCCACCAAAGTCTGGAAGTTCTGAAACAAGGCACAAAATGGAGGGTAGGCAATGGAAAAACTATTCACATATAGGATGACAAATGGCTACCAACGCCCTCAACCTACAAGTTAATTTCCCCTCAGACAGATTTTGGGGACTTCCCCATGGTCTCTGCCCTTATTGACCAAGACACAAAAAGATGGAGGAGAGATAGACTGGAAAGGATTTTCCTTGCATTTGAGGTTGAAACAGTCCTTAGTATCCCAATCAGCTACCATCTGCCTGATGACCAACTAATATGGGTGGGTAATAAAAATGGAAGATTTTCAGTGAAAAGTGCCTACTATGTGGCTAGGAAAGTGCTAGAAGTAAGTGAACAAGGGGAGTCCTCATCAGGTGACATGCGTGCTCCCTTATGGAAGAAAATGTGGCACTTGAACATCCCAGCAAATGTGAAAATTTTTGCATGGAGAATTTGCATGAATGCAATCCCCACTATGCTTAATCTGAGCAAAAGAGGAGTCCCTGTTGATCCTCTCTGCCCACTGTGCAGCAAGAAGGCAGAATTTGTGGAGCATGCAATTCTTAAATGTGAAATAGCCAAAAAAGTTTGGGAAAATTGGACTGACTGCCCCATCAGTCTCTTGGAAGGTAGGCGAGACTTTTCAGATATTGCTTTAGACATGTTGAGACAAGGGACCCAAAGGGACCTAGAAAAAATTTTTGGGGTGGCTTGGATGATCTGGTATAACAGAAACCAGATGGTGCATGATACAAATAGTTCACCAGGAAATATTATATGGGGAAATGCCATGCGAATGGTGAAAGATTATAGGGAGGCAGATGGTACTCAAGCGAGGTCCCTGGAGCCAAAAGGAAGCAGTCTTAAACAACTGCAAGACGACTATTTTCTCATCAATGTGGATGGAGCTATTCCCACTGGTTATGGCCACTCAAGTATAGGTATCCTTATACGGGACAAGGACTTGAAGTTCATAGCTGCCATGTGCAAGCCCCTCTCAAGAAGGTTTGGAGTTGAAGAAACTGAAGCTATTGCAATGGAACAAGGTTTAGTGCTGGCAAAATAGCTTAGGCTGGAGCAAGTTCTTATAGTTGGAGACTCTCTTCATACAGTCCAAGCAATCGAGAAAGAAGAGGCCAGAGGTGCAGTTGGTCATATAGTAGCTGGAATTGTGCAGGAAAAGAGAAGTTTTGCTGATGTGAAAGTGAAGCACATTGGAAGGACGGGTAACAAAATAGCCCATGAATTAGCCCAGAAAGCAAAAAGAGTGAAGGATATGCCAGGTGCTGGTTAGGAAGAGAACCAGACATAATTGCAGATTTGCTTAGACGTGAGGGAGTGTTGCTATAGGGTCTCGTTTGTGGTCCTTTTTGTTTGTGGTTTGATTTCCTTTGTGTTCTGTTTCCCTTTGTGTTCTGTTTCTGTTGTTGCTTTGTCTAGCTGTATTGTTCTTTCTGTTTTAATGAAACTTCAGTCATCTTTCAAAAAAAAAATATTTTCTTAGTAAATCTTTCTCTTAGATGTCACATCTAGACATAAACCAAAAGTCGAACCACGTAAATCTTTGTACTTCATGTATGATTCTTTCTTCAAATTTTTTTTTTCTCATAAACCTATTATATATTATTTGGTTTCACAATAAATAGGTAATAAAGCTTTCGATATCTTTCTTTCTTTTTTTTCTTTTTTTTTTTTCTTTTTTTTTTCTTTTTTTTTTTTTGAGAATATTAAGTATTTTTAACACACACACGGGGAAAGGGAGGAATGTTTTTTTTAAAGAAACTTACAATGGTGTACATCCAAAATGGCCTAAAGCTTTCGATATCTAAACAAACATAAAACATAACACACAAGTAAAAAAAGCGAGGGAATATTTGTAATTCAATTGGTTTAGACATAACCTCCACTATCCCCTCAAAAAAAATATAAAAATAAAAATAATAATAATAATCTCCGCTACTTATAAACAAGGTTTTGAAACCCGGACCATTCGTTGAACCGTAAAAGGGAGAGGTTCAAGGTTTTTGAGGTCAAACCGTGATGACGCCATAATTAATTTAATAATTATTTTTTTATATATAAAAATATTAAATTAATAAAAAATATTAAATTAACTAAAATAATCCAATTAAATATAAATATCTATATTTCAAATATATATTTTTGTGGGGTCAAAGAATTTGGCCACCCCGGCCCACTTTATACTAAGCCCAAGGCCCACGCCGAGGAAGAAGAAATGCCCGAGGACGAACGAAGAAAGTTCGAATTGCCAAGAAGCATTGCCGAGGACAATCCTGTCCTCGGCGAACCGAAATCATAGAAGGGAAGAGCAACACACCATCAAAGGCAACCTCATAGGGCATCCCAATGAAAAGGACAAGTACAGTGGGTCAGCTATGGGAGCCTGGGGGAGGAGAAATTCAATGAGAAACTGTCACCTCCACATTAAATGCCCACAACTAACGTCCTAGCCGCATTAATGAGGAAATGACCCCTGAACAGTGCTGCTTTAGTTGCTGTAACTCATAGAAGGTTTAAGACGGCGGCTGATGGAACAGGCACTCAAGAAGTGACTTACATGATCAACAAATGGAGGGTCAGGATTAACTGAAAGGGGGTATATAATGTAAGAAGCCCTCCAGAAAAGAGGATCGAAGGTTGGGAGCAGAAAGCATTGTAGCAACTGGTATAACCTTTGTAACCAAGCACTGAGGAAATAATAAGAACAAATGGCTCTCCGAATAAGTGCCGAGGACAGAAGTTCACACTTAAAGCCCACTTTCTTGTTACTTAGTTTACTCATAACCATGTTTATTCGTTGTTATCCTCACTAAAACCTAGTTCTTAAACCCATTCTCTACAAATTTATTGTATTGGGTTAGTTGGGCTTGAGTACACTCATCCAAGAGTAGAAGTGCTCAATCCCAATTCCTACAATTAGCGCCGTCTGTGGGAAGAACTTGTGTCTTAGTAAGGGTAACAATCAAGCATGGTAGGATCGGGCCCTCATCAAGCAGGTCCCTATCAGTCTGAACCTGCTAAATCCCAACGACAGGGTAACTTTCCCGACCCTGAGCGTGATCGAAATGAAGAGAATGGAAGGTTTCAAGAGGGAAGTGTGCACACCACTCAAACCAGCAGCAGCCATTCTCGTGTAAGAAGTCACGTGCTCCAAAAACAAAATAACAACCGGCCTGTGTAGTAGGAAGAAGTCAGGAGCCACGTATCCTAGAGACAGAATGATAATCAGGCCATGCAACGAAAGATAGACGATTTGAAGAGAAAGCTGCGCCATGCACAACGAAGGCGGTCGCATTCAAGCCCTGACGTGCCCTCCAGTGATGAAGGCGATGATGACTATAGACAAAGATCGCGAACCCCTCCAAGCGAGACCTTTTCTCATGAAGAAGAACAGTACCGTAGGAGTAAAGGTGAAAGCCCATATCCTAGGGGCTTGGGAAACGATGCCATGAGCAGGGCACTGGATCAACTTTCCAAATCACCTTTCACACGCCACATAGAAGGGGCTACACACCTTCGATGATTCCAGCAGCCAACCTTCACCATTTATAACGGCAACACAGACCCCATGGAGCATATGAGCCAGTTTAACCAAAGGATGGCTATCCATTCTAAAAACGAGGCGCTGATGTGCAAGGTTTTCCCATCTAGCTTGGGACCAGTGGCGATGAGGTGGTTCAATGACTTAAAGACGAATTCTGTAAACTCGTATAAGCAGCTAACTCAAGCCTTTGGCTCTCGTTTCATTACAAATAGCAGAGCTCCTCGGCCCTTGAGTGTGTTATTGTCGCTATCCATGGATAATGGAGAAACTCTGAAGGCCTACTCGGACAGATATTGTGAGATGTATAATGAAATGGACGGCAATTGTGACGATGTCGCCCTCAGAACCTTCAAAAATAGTCTCCCAGCCGAGCATGGCTTGAGGAAGTCTCTGACTGGCAAGCCTGCACCAGTGTGCGCCAACTGATGGATCAGATCGATAAGTATAAACGAGTAGAGGAAGACCAGTTGCAGGGTAAGGGAAAAGAGAAGGTTATCCCTTAAGAGAGGAAGGATTTCAGGTCGAACCGATATAACAGCAACCGCCCGAGGAGAGATTTCGTAGAGCAATCCGGAGCAACCAGCACACAGACTGTTAACACTGTATTCCGAGAACCAGTACATCGGGTGTTGGAGAAAATCAAAAACGAGCCATACTTTAAGTGGCCGAATAAGATGGCGGGAGAGTCCACGAGACGCAATCAAAACTTTTATTGTCAATACCACCAGGACCACAAACATACCACGAAGAACTGCAGGAACCTCTGAAACTATCTAGACTAGTTGGTCCGAGAAGGAAAGCTGAAGCACCTTTTGCATCATTCCAGTGGTCATTTAAGCCAGACCCATCAGAAACCCCAAAGAGATACTGCCCTAAGGCCACCCGTAGGGACGATCAATGTAATCTTAGCCGCGCCAGGAAGGACAGGCACGCACCCTTCACGAGTGTTATCTTTGGCTTAGCTACCTACCGAGGAGTCCCAACCAGAGCCGAAGAGGGCCAGAATGAATTCTCACCCAATCTTGAGTTTTTCAGAAGAAGACAAGGTCGGGACCACCCAGCCTCATGACGATGCGCTGTTGATCACTCTCAGAATCGGGGACTACGATGTGAAAAGAGTGATGGTGGATGGTGGCAGTGCTGCCGAGATTATGTACCCCGACCTCTACAAGGGGCTAAATTTAAGACCGGAAGATTTGATGCCCTATAGCTCTCCTTTGATGAGTTTCGACGGGAAGCTTGTTATTCCAAAGGGCATGGTTAGGCTACCCATCCAGATCAGCCCAGAGAGAGTGGAGGTGAACTTTATCGTGGTAGACATCTACTTTCCATATACAGCCATTATCGGTAGGCCCTGGCTCCATACCTTGGGGGCTGTTGCCTCCTTCTTGCATCAAAAAGTGAAATTCCCGTCAGGAGACCAGGTTCTCGAAATCAGTGGTTGCCAATCCATGGCAAGACGTGTGTGGTGGCTGCCATTTCACATCGGCTCGATGCGGAGTCCTCGGCCTCTGCCGAAAAGGACTTATAGCAATCAAAGGCGCTGGTGTCGCCTCCTGATACAGCCACTAAGGAGGCAAAATGCGAAGATCTAGAGAGAGTGGTCATTGGTGGTGACCCGGATAAGTTCTTTCATGTAGGGGCTCAACTGCCTCCTCAGGAGAAGAGGGAGTTGATTGAGCTTCTCAAAAGCAATATTGACGTATTTGCATGGGATGCCTGCGATGCTCCAGGGATTGATCCAGCCTTCATTTGTCACCATCTCAATGTTAACCCATCCATCACTCCCAAGAAGTAGCCACCCCGGCGCCCCTTAAGAAAGCATGCTGATGCGATTAGGGGTGAAGTGGAGAAGCTTAAGCGTGCAGGGGCTGTCAAAGAGGTTTTCTACCCCGAGTGGTTGGCCAACACCGTGGTAGTCAAGAAGAAAAGTGGAAAATGGCGGGTTTGTGTAGAGCATGCCCAAAGAACCCGTTCCCCATGCCTCGGATAGACCAGCTAGTGGATGCAACAACGGGCCATCCTCGGATGAGCTTCTTAGACGCCTTTCAAGACTATCATCAAATACCACTAGCCCTAGAGGATCAGGAGAAGACAGCCTTCGTGACACCCACTAGGAACTACCACTACAAAGTAATGTCGTTCGGTCTGAAGAATGCAGGGTCCACTTATCAAAGGATGATGACAAGGATGTTCGAGCCGCAGTTGGGCAAGAGCATCGAAATCTATGTTGATGATATGGTGGTGAAGAGTAAAGTGGTGTCCGAGCATTTAGAAGACCTCGGCAATACCTTTAATGTCTTAAGGAAGCACAAGCTGCGCCTAAATGCTTCCAAATGCTCATTTGGCGTGGGATCAGGCAAGTTTTTAGGCTACATGATTACTCATAAGGGAATTGAGGTTAATCCTGACCAGATCAAGGCTATTAACGATTTAAAACCACCGCAAAACGCCAAGGAGGTCCAAAAGCTTACTGGAATGATTGCAGCCCTGAATCGATTCATTTCTAGGTCGGCAAATAGATGCAGACCATTCTATCTCTTGATCAACAAGTTGAAAGGATTTGAATGGTCCGAGGACTGTATTGTGGCCTTCCAACAACTCAAGGAATACCTATCCCGACCACCTATCATGTCCAGTCTTGAGGCCGATGAAGTCCTATACGCATATATTGCTGTGGCCCCTCATGCTGTGAGCTTAGTGCTAATACGGGATGACAATGGCCTTCAAAAGCCAGTCTATTACGTGAGCAAGTCGCTACATGAAGCTGATGTCAGATACTTACCTTTGGAAAAGTCCATACTAGCTGTGGTCCATGCTACGCGAAAGCTTTCCCATTATTTCCAAGCCCACACAGTGGTTGTTCTAACCCAATTGCCCTTGAAGTCTGTACTTCAGACTGCTGATTACACAGGAAGGATTTCCGTATGGAACATAATTCTGGGAGCTTTTGACATCAAGTACATGCATCGGACCTCCATAAAGGGCCAAATCCTAGCTGACTTGGTGGCCGAATTTGCTGAACCACCAGTCGAAATAGTAGCAGAGGAGCAAAACATGGATGGAAAATCGGTTGGGGTAGTCTCTAAGCCAGAACCCCCATGTTGCAAGGTGTACGTTGATGGCGCAGCAAATCAAAGGGGGTCTGGAGTGGGGCTAGTCCTAGTGTCTCCTGAGAAGACTATCATAGAGAAATCCCTGAGACTTGGATTCTCGGCCACGAATAAGGAAACCAAGTATGAGGCCTTGTTACAAGGAATAGCCATGGTGCAGAAAATGGGAGGAAAAACAGTAGAGATGTTCTCGGACTCGAGATTGGTAGTGGGCTAGGTAAAGGGAGAGTTGGAAGCCAGAGATGCGAGGATGCAAGAGTATTTAAGCCAGGTCAAACACTTGCAGTCAAACTTCGATCTTTTCAGCTTGTCACACGTCCCCAGAAGTGGAAACACCCATGCAGATTCATTGGCCACGCTTGCTACCTCCTCGGCAGAGGGTCTGCTTCGAACCATTCTTGTCGAGCATCTGGATAGAGCAAGCGAGGTGGCAAAAGGCATGGTCTATATCCATGAAGTTAGAGCAGGTCCTAGCTGGATGGACCCTATAGTGAGGTTCCTCAAAGATGATACCCTGCCCGAAGAAAAGTCAGAGGCTGAAAAAATACGAAGAAACGCTTCTCGGTTCTGGTTGTCTGAGGACCACAAATTGTATAAGCACTCCTATTCTGGGCCATATTTACTATGCATTCACCCTGAAGCATCAGAATTACTGCTTGAAGAGCTGCACGAGGGGATCTGTGGGAGTCATACAGGGGGAAGATCTCTGTCGCACTGAGCCCTTACCTAGGGATATTGGTGGCCGGGGATGCAGAAGGAAGCCCTTGAATATGTTAAGAAATGTGACCAGTGCCAAAGGTTTGCCCTAAATATTCATCAGCCAGGAAGAGTCCTCAACCCTTTGTCCAGTCCATGGCCGTTCGCCCAGTGGGGCTTGGATATTGTAGGCCATTTCCCCAAGGCAGCAAGGAATAAGAGATACATGTTGGTCAACACAGATTACTTCACCAAATGGGTCGAAGCTGAGCCATTGGCCAACATCAGAGATGCAGATGCTAAAAGATTCATCTGGAGAAACATTGTTACACGATTCGGGGTCTCTCGAACCCTCATTTCAGATAATGGACTCCAATTTGACAGCAAAGCCTTCAAAAGATATTGTTGTGAACTGGGGATCACAAACAGGTACTCAACTCCAGCTTACCCTCAGGGAAATGGGCAGGCCGAGGCTGTCAACAAGGTTATAGTCAATGGGCTTAAGAAGAGACTGGATGATGCCAAGGGAAGATGGGTAGAGGAGCTGCCACACGTCTTATGGACTTACGGGACCATACCATGATGGTCAACAGGGGAGACGCCCTTTGCCATGACTTATGGGGCCAAGGCCGTTATCCCTCTAGAGGCAAACTTCCCAACACTGAGGACAAGCTCCTTCATTCCAAGTAGTAATGACGGACTGCTGGGGAAGAGCCTAGATATGATCGACGAATGAAGAGAAAAGGCAGTGATCCAATTGGCCTATTACCACCAGAAGCTTAAGCAGGGACATGATTCTAATGTGAAGCTGAGACCATTAGCACCAGGGGACTTAGTGTTGAGGAAAGTCGTGGGTGCTGCCAAGAACCCATCTTGGGGAAAGCTGGGACCCAATTGGGAAGGACCATACCGAATTACTTCAGTAGCAGGAATAGATGCATATTACTTAGAAGACTTAGACGAAAAAGTTATACCTCGTCCATGGAATGTAAATAACCTAAAAATGTATTATTATTAACAAAAGCATTTCTCTAATTCAAATTTTTAGTCCATTATAATTGTATGTCTTGTATTTTGGCAACCGTCTAAGTACTAGACAGAACCAAGGTCTTGCATGATCTTCGGACTCAAACCTATGGGGAAACTAGTTACTTCCAAAAGAACCTAAGTGTTAGACAGAACCAAGGTCTTGCATGGTCCTCGGACTCAAACCTATGGGGAAACTAATTACTTTGATGAAAATCTAAGTACTAGACAGAACCAAGGTCTTGCATGGTCTTCGGACTCAAACCTATGGGGAAACTAGTTACTTCTAGAAGAACCTAAGTGTTAGACAGAACCAAGATCTTGCATGGTCCTCGGACTCAAATCTATGGGGAAACTAACTACTTCGATGAAAATCTAAGTACTAGACAGAACCAAGGTCTTACATGGTCCTCGGACTCAAACCTATAGGGAAACTAGTTACTTCCAGAAAAACCTAAGTGTTAGACAGAACCAAGGTCTTGCATGGTCCTCGGACTCAAACCTATGGGGAAACTAACTACTTCAAGAAAAATCTAAGTACTAGACAGAACCAAGGTCTTGCATAGTCCTCGGACTCAAACCTATGGGGAAACTAGTTACTTCAAGGAAAATCTAAGTGTTAGACAGAACCAAGGTCTTGCATGGTCCTCGGACTCAAACCTATGGGGGAAACCAACTACTTCCAGAAAAACCTAAGTGTTAGACAGAACCAAGGTCTTGCATGGTCCTCGGACTCAAACCTATGGAGAAACTAACTACTTTCAACAAAGGCCTGAGTGATTAACAGATTCTGAGCGTTGTGTGACTCCTTAGACCACAACCTTTGAGGAAATTAACAAGCCCATGAGCATCACTTAAGGCACTTTAAAGTACATTGAACGTAACTTCCCTGCGTAGTCGGCAGCTAATTTTTTTCTTGAGGTCAATAAATTTTTGGAACATACTTCTAAATGCCCTTGCACATTGTGCTGTGGCATTAGATCTATGGGATTTAAAAGTTTGTCTTTATAAGTAGTACGCGCTTAGCATTTTAAACCCGTTATGATAACCAACTCATGAGGTATAGAATTCATGTTATAAGGTTATTGCCTTTTATAGTCCATTCAGCAAAAGCAAGTCGTAATAATAGAGTGGCCCAATTGTTAATCACAGTCTAAGTGAAAATTATCATTATGGACTTTACATTTTTAGGTTGCTGTTTCAAAAATGAAAAACAAGTCACACTGTTGAAACTGTTTAGCTAATAATCAAATCACAAGTTATATGAATAAACAGAACCCATCATAGCGACAATTAACACACGAAAAGGGAATTGCATATATTCAATCCAATCGTTCCATTACAACAGTTCAAATACTTAAAAAAAAAAAAAAAAAAAAAAAAAAAAAAAAAGGGGGGGAGGGGGAGCAAAGGCACAACAAAGGCAGCCTATTTCTTTAACTTGGTCTTCGTTGCACCCCTGGAAGGCTGGTCTGAAGTGGCCTCAGGGTCCTCGGGGCTTTCACCTAAAGGAATGGCTTGCAGAGGCACTACAAGGAGAGCTGTCTCCTCAACATGAGGGGCCTGGGCATCAGCTGGAGGCTTTGCAACATCCTGGGGTACTCCCTGGCTAGGGCCCTTATCTGTCTCGGTTACCCTAGATGGCTCGGCCTCCTTGGCAAGCTCATCAGAAGAAGTTAAAGCAAGGGCAATGTCAGGATGGCCTGCCTCAACCACCTCGAGAGAAGTGCCAGCCTCAGAGCTAGGAGGGCCGAGCTCTCGGATGGCAGGAGGGTAGTATACATTCTCTACCTTCCAAAGGTCAGATGAAGCCTCAACTCCAGCTTATTTGAGGGCTTCATTCCAAACCTGGGAACAGTAGAGCCTGCACACCCCAGGTACTTGAGCCTTGAGAATGGCCTGTGTCTCATCCATTCCCAAGGCATAAGCATCCTCCTCGGCCTTCTCCTTGGAGCTCTCGGCCTCAGTCCTGGCAAAAATGGCCTCCACCTTAGCCCTCAAGGCTTCATCCCTGGCCCACTCTGAGGCGTTCCTGGCCCCCTCGGCCTCGACCAGCTTCTTCTTTAGATCAGTAATTTGCTCCTTGGCAATTTTCAGCTGATCCTCAGCCTCAAGTAGGCGCCTCGTCTGGTCTTCAGCCTGTTTTTGGGTGCTGGCCAGGCCTGATTCAGCACTGTCTCTGGCCCTTGTCATCTCCTTCAGGTCCTCCCTTGCCTTCGCGAGATCAGCCTTGGAGTTTTTAAAGGTCCGCGTGGCATCCAAGCGCTTGTCACGCTCGAATTCCAAAGCCCTACTCTAGTCATTGGCCAACTCTTCCAACCTGTAAGTGTCCTGGACAGCCTGCCAAATTGAAACAAGTTCACGATAAGATGGAAACTAAGGGACAAAGATCAATAGAGTCGTAAATATTAAAAGTCTTACCATGCCCAAGTACCTCTTCATGCTGAGGAAGACCTCTTGCCTCCTCATATTCCCCAGCTCGGCCATATCGGTGGGAAGCAGCAAGCACCTCTCTAGTGCATCGGCCACATAGGCACCTTCGCCCCCTCGGAAGTCCCTGAGCGAGGCGTTTTCCATCAGAGGCTCCCCATGGAGCATTGGGGCAGGAAGCCAGGCCTGGGGCTCGGACTGCGTAGTGACTTCCTTTTCTTGGCCCTGGCGCCCGACTTTTAGTTGTTTTGAAGCTCGACAGGCTTCATCTTCCTCCTAAGAGGAGTAAGGCTGTCCCCCATCCATGGGCTCTTTGCCTTTGGAAGCCCTTTTCCTTTTTAGGTCGGTAGGCTCAGGCCGAGGAGGCAAAGTCGGCTGGGGAGGAGGAGGAAGTTTGGCCCGAGGAGATGACGACTTCGACTGGGTGGAGGATGACCTAGTCTGAGCAGGTTGAAACTTGGGAGGAGGAGGAAGCTTGGACTATGGCCTCCCCGGTGCATCCTTCCCTGGTTAGCCCTCAATTAGGTCAAGCAGGTTGGTTAAGGGTTTCTTCTTAAAACCTATCTTAGCCTGAGAAGAAGTCCTTACTGATGAGAGGTCCGCTTCAGTCAAACTGGGGTCGCCCAAATCACCAGAGGGATCCTCGGGTAGATTATCTTGATCAAATACACCAAAATCGTCCTCGGCCTCTACAACTTGAGGGGACGAGGAAGGGCCTGCCAACGGAGCGCCTTCTAGAACAAGGGATCCTTCAGGAATCAAGAACCCTTGTTCTGCTATGGTGATTCTGTGAAGCCGAGGATCTTTGGCTCTGATCACGTACTTCGGAGCCGAGAATGATTTCTGGATGGGATCATACCCGAGGATCTTGTAAGCGGTTCTGACTTGATTATCAACTTCGTTCACAAAAACCTCCGCCCTAAGGATGGTTGCTAAATCTTCCCGGTTAACCAAGTGAAAGTGTTGGCCAAAGGCGTGTGGATCTGTAAAAAAGAAAGTACATTCGTGTTAGCAGCCAAACGGTACAAACTATAACAACACAAAAGATCAACCCTCTCCTACTCTGAATACCCCACCTGGTGGCCCCTCTTTTGTCGGACAGGGAAGGCCATCATGCCACCTCCCTGACACGATGAGAAAGTCCTTATTCAGCCCCTTGCTAGACTCTGGGAGGCACTGAACAAGCCGAACCTTGTCGTCCCTCGTTTTCATATAGTAGGATTTACCCTTTAGGTGTTGGAGGTTGTAGCACCAATTTACATCATGATGGGTCAACCTCAACCACATTTTCTCATTTAAAGCGTCCACACAATCCAGGATCCTAAACATGTTGACGGCGCACTGGGTGGGAGCTAATTGGAAATGCCTAAGGTAATCCCTCATCACTGGCCCCATAGGGATTCTCATACCACCTTCGATAAAGGCGATTACGGGAATCACCACTTCACCATCTTGCTTCCTAAAAAACCACTCCCCTTCTTCACAGTATCTCAAGCCTACATTACTAGGAATCCTATAATCGGCGATAAATTTCTCCATTGCCTCTTCAGACTCAACCAACTTTTTAAACCTACCCATCCCTAGGAATGGCTAAAGGACTCAGGGAAGGACGAAAGAAAGAGAGGAATAAGAGAAAAAGAAACTTAGAGGAGAGAAAATATGAGTTAGAGAGAGTAGAAACTTACAGAAATGAGGAAAAGCTCCTCGGACAGGCTTTTTATGCTGGAAAGAAAGGCGAGTTGGGATGGAGATTTAACAGAACTCAGGATACGTGCGCAAGAACTCTTGAAAGTGAAAGTAAAGAGGCGAATCGGTTCAAATGGGCATTTATACCTTCGATTAAAAATAACCGTGCCGGTTTTCCCGCCCATAAAGTTAAAAAATCCCCACCGTTGGATCACCACCACACCGTTGAACGTGGGGAGCACAGAGCCGCCAGAATTTAATGAGGGCGCGCTCCATATACAGAAGCGTCAGGAACGTGCCTTGGACAAGCGAAAAGGCTCTGGTGCTGACGAAGGACAAGACTTGACAAGCCATGATAAAGGCCCGAGGGCATCAAAACCCTCCTCTCCGTCCGAGGATCCGGACAGTAGGATTTTAAGGGGCTATTGTAGGGTCAAAGAATCTGGCCACCCCGGCCCACTTTATACTAAGCCCAAGGCCCACGTCGAGGAAGAAGAAATGCCCGAGGACGAATGAAGGAAGTCCTAATTACCAAGAAGCATCGCCGAGGACAATCATGTCCTCGGTGAACCGAGATCATAGAAGGGAAGAGCAGCACGCTATCAAGGGCAGTCTCGTAGAGCGTCCCAAGAAAAAGGACAAGTACAGCGGGTCAGCCATAGGAGCCTGAAGGAGGAGCAATTCAAGGAGAAGCTGTCACCTCCACATTAAATGCCCACAACTAACGTTCTGGCCACATTAATGAGGAAATGACCCCTGAACAGTGCTGTTTTGGTTGCTGCAACTCACAGAAGGTTTGAGACGGCGGCTGATGGGACAAGCGCTCAAGTAGTGACCTGCATGATCAACAAATGGAGGGCCAAGATCAACCGAAAGAGGGTATATAATGTAAAGAACTCCTCCAGAAAAAAGATCGGAGATTGGAAGTAGAAAATACTGTAGCAACCCGTATCATCATTATATCCTCTGTAACCAAGCACTGAGGAAACAATAAGAACAGATACCTCCTCAGACCAGCGTCCGGGACAGATTTTCACACTTAAAGCCTATTTTCTTGTTACTTAGCTTACCCATAACCATGTTCATTCGTTGCTATCCTCACTAAGGTCTAGTTCTTAAACTCATTCTCTACAAAATCTATTGTATTGGGCTAGTTGGGCCTGAATCCACTTTTTCAACAGTAGAAGTGATCAGACCCAGTCCCTACAATAATAATAATAAAAAATAAAATTTGCTATAATGGAAGGGTCTGTCAACTATGCTTGTAACAAAATGTAATAAAGTGGCAACTTAGTTGGCAGACTGGGCTGGTAAGTTATCTAGATTTCTTAATAACCACCCCGAAAAGAAGAAAAAAAAATCCTGAAATCGGTGCCACTGAGTACTCAAATACATTAGATCCCGTACAAAACACTAATCTTGCTACGAGTTGTTTTGTATCAAAACAAACCAAACTATTGATAAGATGAAAAAGGGACAATATAAATATATATATATATATATAAATGAAATCCGTTACATTTCTCTAGGGGAGGGCATGCAAACAAATCTGGTTACATTTCTCAAGGGGAGGGGCATGGAAACAAATCTGGGTGCTTCGACCATCAAAAAAAAAAAAAAAAAAATCTGGGTGCTTTGTAATTATGCGAAGAATTATCTGTTACATTTCTTTAGGGAGGAGAGTGAGTATGCAATTGCAAACAAATCTGCCTGCTCCATAATAATGGACTTTGTGACTCCCTCAACTTGTCTTTTAGTGCTAAAAAAGCCAAATATTCAGGAAAACAAAAGTTAAGGATTAAAAAATATTTTGTGTCATCATCACGTGGAACTCATACAATGTAGCATCATGTTTCTAAACCACCATGATGCTACATTGTATGAGTTCCACATGATGATGACACAAAATAAAGTGCTTTGACATTAATAGCTTTACTCATTGTTTACAGATGACAATGACACAAAATAATCCAAATGTAACATAAAATTGTTAATGCCTAGTAAAAATCATTGTTCACAAATTGACAATGACAAAAAAATAAACCCCAAATGTAAGGATTACATGTTGTTAATGCCTACTACGAAAAGCTTGCACAACCCAACACAAACTAATTATATTTTCTCAAACCCAAGGTTTTTTCTTCTTCTTAGCCTGCATCCTTTGAATGGCTTTTTCCAAAGTTGGCACAACCACATGCTCACTGTTAGCACCAGTGGAACTTGCAGCAACAGCCCTTGAACCTCCAGCCCTTGAGTCTACAGCACTTGCACATAAGATTTGTCCTTTTTGGTTACCCTTCAAGAAACATCCATCTAGCCCAATTAAGGGTCTACATCCAGCCTTAAACCTTGCACATAAGATTTTTCCTTTTTGGTTACCCTTCAAGAAACATCCATCTAGCCCAATTAAGGGTCTACATCCAGCCTTGAACCATTCCTTTATAGCTTGGAGACAAATGTATAACCTTTGAAATGTACCTGCCACATCAAGAGTAGGCCTATCCACCAACATCAATGTAGTGGTACCCACATTTGTAGCCTTTAATGTCTCACAATATTCCCAAATTCTATTATATTGTTCATTATCATCACCATCAATTATTTTTTCAGCACTTTTCCTTGCTCTATACACTTGCATCCTACCCACATCAACATGAAACTTATCCTTGATCTCCTTCTGCAATCCAGCAGTAGTGCAATTTAAATCATATCTAAACTTCTGCATATACCTCGTAGAAATCCACCTTGATGTACATGCTGAATTTTTGTATGCCCTAGTGCAAGTGTGAGTGGGGTTTAATGTCTTAATTTGGAAGGTCATTTCATCTGTTACTTGAGAACCATAAACCCTATATTTGCACCCTTCAGCTTTACATCTCACAATCACCTTGTCTTTATTGTTCTTCACAAAACGTAAATCTTTGCCTTTAATCAAGTTGGCCTCTCTCACAGCAGCTCTAAAAGTGGCAACGTCACCAAACTTCAAACCTTTCACAAGTTCTGGACAGGCCATATCAATTTCATTAAATTCAAGATTTTTGTTGGTGTTACAGTTATCCTCTTCAGATGTGGGCTTAGGAGAAATCAGCTCATCACTTTTGCCAATATCAGAACCACAATCCTTACCCATTTGCTCTCCATGTGTCAAATACAATACCTTTTTGGGGTCATTTTCCTTCCCAATTAGCTCAAATATGTCTTCATCACCACTTAGTACCTCACCCTAGAAAGGATCTTTATAAGCTCTACTGTTTTCTACATCAAACTCCTCCTCTTCTTCACTTTCATTCAAGCTGTCATATTCATCTTCAGCTATATTTTCATGCCAATCCACATCAAGGTCACCATCAGCATCATACCCTAGGGGGACAACTTCATCACACACCTTTTCCTTCCCCTTCCTATTGCTACCAGTAGACTTGTTTTTCCCACCCTTAATTTGCAATTTTGGTCTATTAAAACCAGCAGCATTAGAAACACACTTCTCTTTTCCCTTCCTTTTGCTACCACCAATAATAACACTCTTAGGTAAGTTATGAGTAAATGGTATGCAATCACTATCAATCTCTTGACTAACAGTGTATTATACCACACTTTCTACACCTTTATGACAGTCAACCATCTTCAACACATCTGGATCTGTTTTTATCTGCACAAGCCCTTCATCCAAATTCATGCCAACTTGTTTGTAATAAACTAAATCCCCCCTTTTATATCCATATGACTTCAAAATACTCTCAACCTCAATAAAAGACATACAATCCCTATCATATCCCTCACCATGAATTGATATGTCACCACCAACATAAATTAACCCATTCAAATTCTTGAACCTTCCCCCGTGGTGAATCTCAAATATTAAATCACCTTCTTCCATGTTTTGGTTGTATTTTTTTCTGCATTAAAATATTCTAGTCAAAAACATGCTTTCAATATTACAAGTGGGACAAAAATTATTCTATAAAGAGTGGGGACCAATTGAAGACACCACCTAAGTCAATACAAACACATAATAATATTCTATAACAGTGCTAAAAAAAAATAAAAAATAAAAAATAAAAAACACCCATCCATAATTAAAAAATTCAAAAAGAGTTGCATGAACGAATAAATAAGAGAGTCATGGGATGGAAGGAAAAATTTATTTCTAAAGCTGGGAGAGAGATTTTGATCAAGACTACTGATCTGGGCGTTGAAGGTATCTCCTAAAATTAAAACCTTTTTATGGAGAGCTTGTTCAAATATTCTTCCTACAAGGGCTAATCTTCATCACAAAAAGATACAAATTGATACAGTTTGTGAATTGTGTATCCAAAAGCTAGAAACAAGTGCTCATCTGCTGTGGGAATGCCCATTTGCACGAAATGTGTGGGTGTTGGTAAAAGGTAGAGTGCAGAAGTGTAGTAATGAAATCCAGAATTTTTTTCATCTATTTGGTATGCTGGCGGAGAAATTGACGAGGAAGGAGCTTAAACAATGGGCTGCTATATCATGGGCAATGTGGAATGCTAGGAACAAGGTCTATTTTGAGAAAGTCCAACTACAACCAAAGGTAATAGTTAAAGGGGCGTTGGCAGCACTGGAAACTTACCAAAGGCTCTCTGTCTCTCAAGAATATCTCTAACACAATGGTTTGACGAAAGACTTGGGAATATGCAGCTTTTGGAATGTATAAAATGGGGATGGGCCTTTTCTTGTTAGTTTGTGTTTTTCTCTGTAATGTATAAAATGGGGATGGGTCTTTCTTGTTAGTTTGTGTTTTTGTTTGTTGGTTGGGTGTGTTTTTGTTTTTATGGAGGAAACTAGATGGGTGTTTCCCCTTTATAATTGTGTACCTTGTTTTACGCTTTTGAATAAAGTTCTGCCGTTTTATCAACAAAAAAAAAAAAGCTACCAAATATTAAAATCCCTAATTACTAGTTCTAATACTCATCAGTAACACAAAATAAGTGAGAGAGTGAGAAAGAACGATAAGCAAGAGAGTGATAAGCGAGAGAGTGAGAGAGTGCGAGGTTCAAACACAAAAACCTTCTACAAATCCGATTAGACAGATGTTGCAATCATATGAAATTTAACACAAAACCATATATATATATATATATATATATATATATATCTGAACCCAAAGCAACATCACACAAAATAAATCACTGATTTAAAAGAGGCAGACAGGAAGCTTATAAGTATTTTGTGTGAGCTTAAGAAATTGTGCTCTGAATGCATTTTGATTTTGCTAACCTGTAATAGAAGATTTAAACTTTGTCAATGGCCAAGGAAGATACGAGGGAAACTCTGAGATTTTGTGTTCTTTTAGAGAGAAGGAGAGTGCAGATGAACCGGTGGGAAACCAAACAAATAAGAAAAAATTTGGGTTTTGTTTTAATTGAGTTTGAGGAAGGTTATTTCAGTCTTTTAACTTTGTTCCACCTAAGCAAGAAGCATGTGCTTGTCACATGCAGCAAGATTCTATTAAATATAACAGCAAAAATAACACCGAGGTGCAAAGCGTGATAAGTGTGATAGTTTAGGGTGCAAAGTGTGCGGTCGGATAGTTTAGGGTGCAAAGTGTAATCTAGTGCATAGTTTAGGGTGGTAAAGTGTAATTTCCCCTTAATGTTTTGATAGCTTTAAGGCTGAATGGTATTGTTCAGGTATCACCTTCACATTAATGCGACCAGGGAGTTAGCTGCAGAGCATTCAATGCGATGGTAGCAGCTTTCTTTCCAGATATTTCCCAGCTCTCTTTTGTCTTATCCTTATCTGAAGCTTATCCTTGCCAGTATGATTGCTTGTTGCCTTGTTCTTGACAAAGCGTCGGACCTTGGACCTCTTCTTTGCTTAGCCAAAGAGATGTTTCTCCTCGGACTACACTTCTAATCCCTTATGACCAGACTTCTTCCATGGACCACTAACTTGTGTGCCCCCGTTAGTATCTACCTATCCTCGGATGATTTAATGTCCTCGGACACAGCCCACGGCCCAATACCCATTTCTGGGCCCTTTATCCCTACAATAGCCCCTCAAAATTCCACTCTTTTGCTCCTCGGGAAAAAGGGGGATTTCGATCTTCCAGTAATTATTCTTCCCTACTCTCACGTCATCTCTTTCTGTGCAGGTGTCTTTTCAACTGCCAAGAAGCATGCTCCTGACGCTTCGGCCTCTGGGACGCTTCAACATTTATTTCACACGGTGCCTAGTCCCCTACGTTCTACGGTGTGATGGAGATCCTACGGTGGACAGTTTTATGGGGGTTTGGGCGGGAATTGTCCCGCTTACTTTTCCCTCTCATATATATATTGCCTGAAGATTTTGATTGTTCCACTTTTTGCATCTTTAACTCTCAAGAACTAGTCCGAGGAGCCCTTCTTCTTTTTCGTAAGTTGCCCTTAGCATTTCTTTTTTAAACTTAAAGCCTCTTCTTCCTTGGCCTTTCTAATTTCACCTCATCCCCTAAACACCTTCAATTATTTCTCAAATTGGTAGATTTGCTAGTTTAGTAGACACCCCAAAGGGTATAGAGAGCCCGCTACCAAATTCCACCTGGGGTTTCCATTAGGTATTGTTACTCAATCCCAGTCCTTACAATTTTCATATCATAACTTTTACAAGACAAATAAGAAATATCAAATCCTAAGCAAATTTAAATATAATATCTATTTATTTATTTATATATTGATTAGTTAAACTTGTAATAATAATAATAATAATAATAATAATAATTATTATTATTATTATTATTATATTATTATTATTATTATTATTATTATTATTATTATTATATAAGAATTAGAAAGACACTCAAATAAAATAAAATAAATTATTTAATAATTTTAAATTGAAATAACTATTTAATAATTATTATATACTTAACTGTAAATATTAATTAAAATTAGAGCAATAATAGTACCATAACATTTTATACAAATTTTGCCACAATTTACCACGTGACGAGATGTGAGTGGTAGAGATGTAAACCCATAATTATTTTTTCATTACTCACACTTTGCCATGTGTCAAATTATAGAAAAAAATTGTGTAAAATATTGTGATACTACATTACTATCAGAGAAATGATATGTCCACAACATTTTCACAATATTTTTACAACAAATCCTAAGTGGCAAGTTGTTACTGGTTGTTATTATTAGGGCAAAAAAGTAATCTTAGTGTTACTAGTTGTTGTGGACCTAGCACCTCTCTTACTCTCAAAAATACTTAAAATATTTAATGCACCTATCAATGCATGTTACATCACGTTGGGTAGCTGAAAAAAATATCTAAATCTAATGGCTGAAATTTTTTTGCTTTTATTAAAAAATTAAAACCTTTCATCATTTCCAAGTTAGCCACGTGAGGTATAGGGACTTAGGAATTCAAAAGGAGTAAAAAAGTAACAAAAGTCTAAAGAAAGAAAGAGAAACACATACCTCAGTGAAAAAGAGGAAATTACAGAGCTCCATCAACGGAAAAAAGAAAGAGAAGAAAGAAGAAGAAGCAGCAGCAGCAGAAGACAAAGATACGTGTTACTGTAATTTGTGTTTTTGTTTTTTTGATCTGATGTAGTTTGTGTTTACTATTTATTTGCTGAGCAAGTGTGGAGTTTGTTTTGGCGCAGACCCTGCTTCGTTGTGTTCTTCTCTCTTTTTTTTTTTT
>JARYZH020001614.1:0-25226 GCA_030021035.2 Notholithocarpus densiflorus | reverse complement strand
TGGAGAGAAATGGGTTTTGGGTGAAGAGGCAAGAGTAGTTTAGGAAAGTGTTGGAGTGGGATTTGGAGCAAGGTGGTGGTGATGGTGGTGATGTGGTTGGTTTTGTGAGAAGGGATCTGGTGGGGATTGTGGGAAAAGAAGAGGTGTGAGGTTGGCCTTTGAGGAGGAAGAAGAGGAGTGTGGAGAGGAGAGAGAGGGAGAGTGCAGTGGTTTTGAGGGACTGGGGAAGAGAGAAGGCCATTCCATGTGAGGAGTTCGCATCAATGCTTTTTTCTTTTGTCAAATCTCTCTCTCTCTCTCTCTCTCTCTCTCTCTGTTTTTGACCGACCAATGTGTTTGTGACAATTTTGGGCCTTTTGTCCACACTTTCATAGTGCTTTCAATTAATTCTTCTTTAACATTTACGCAGAATAAGCATATATAATAAATGTGGGGACAAAGGCCCAGAATCGTACATTTTGGGCTGTTGGTTTAGTCCGAGAAACTTCATAAGTCGAGCAGAGCTGCATTTATTAGATGTTTTATTTCAAAAGATTCATAAGTAGGAAACGAAAGGACTTTGATCCGAAGAGGATCTCGTCCTCGGATGAGAGGAGTATAGTTCAAGTGTGTATCCCATCAATTGGAGTAACCTTTTTGGAAGTTCTGATGATAGAGATGGCTTTTGTGAACTTACTGGAAAGGAAGAGATCTGAAAATATCTGAAGAAAAGCTGCTACCACCACATTAACTATCTTGCAGCTACTTTTCTGGCCGCATTTATGTGGAGAAAACCTCTGAACAGTGTTACCTAAGCTATTACAGCTCACAAGGAAGCCAAAGAAGATGTCTAATGGGACAAGTACTCAAGTAATGTCTTAGATGAGTGACAAGTGTAAGGTTAGGATGACTAGAGGGGGACTATATAATGTAACAGACCCTCCATAAGCGAGGGACTTTTGGGTGGAAAAATTTGAATTATCTGATACGAAGCCTCCTCGGATTGAACCAAGAACACATTTATCCAAAGTTACTCCAATATGTTTTTCCATTCTCTTTTGACTTAATTTGTTTCATAAAACATGTTAAACGTTGTCCACGCCATTCATACCTAATTCTTTAACCCACTCTCTACAAATTTATTGTATTGGGCTTATTGGGCCAAAGTCCTACACGTTTTGGGCATAAGGCTACAATTTGTGACCCTACAATTGGCGCCGTCTGTGGGAAGAATTTGTGTAATAGTGAGTGCGACGTTTGACCATGGTAGGATCAGGTCCCCATCAGCAGGAGTCTAGGGACTCCCATCAACAAGATGTCTTCCATAACCTTGAGCGTAGAAGAGATAGAGAGGGTAGTCTGCATACCACACAGACTAGCAGAAGTCACCCTCAAATAGGGGGTCACTTCTCTCAGGGGCAAAGTAACAGAGCCATGCAGAAGGAAATTGATGATTTAAAGCAGAAGCTACGCCATGCACAACAACGACGAACTCCTTCCAGTTCTGGCATTTCCTCTAATGATGAAGAGGATATCACTTATAGACGCAGGTCTAGGACACCACTAAGCGAGTCTTTTTCCTATGATGAAGAACACATCCACAAGCGAAAACGTAAAAGCCCACCTCTTAAGGGCTTGGGAAATGACGCCATGAGTAAGGCGTTGAATCAAATCTCTAGATCACCCTTCACGCATCGGATTGAGGGGGCAAAACTTCCTCGGCGATTCCATCAGCCCACTTTCACTACTTACAATGGCCGAACGGATCCAGTAGAGCACGTGAGCCAGTTCAACCAGAAAATGGCTGTCCACTCTAAAGATGAAGCTTTGATGTGTAAAGTTTTTCCCTCCAGTTTGGGACCCGTGGCCATAAGGTGGTTCGATGGGTTGAAGGCTAACTCCATAGACTCCTTTAAGGAACTTACCCAGGCTTTTGGCTCTCATTTTATCACATGCAGCAGGGTACCTCGTCCTTTGGACTCATTACTATCTCTGTCCATGCGAGAGGAGGAGACCTTGAAAACGTACTCGGACAGATATTAGGAGATGTACAACGAGATAGATGGTGACTTTGAGGACGTGGCCATCAGTACTTTTAAAGGCCGTCTTCTTACCGAGCACGGTTTAAGGAAGTCCCTCACTGGTAAACCTGTTACCAGCGTGCGCCAACTTATGGATCGGATAAGTAAATACAAGAGAGTTAAGGAAGACCAGCAACAAGGAAAGGGTAAAGCAAAAGTTATCCCTCAAGAGCGGAGGGATTTTAGGTCAGACCGATTCAACAACAATCGGCCTCAGAGAGAGTTCGCTGGGCAGTCAGGCTCTGCCAACTCCCAAGCAGTCAACACAGTATTCCGAGAACCAGTGCATCAGATTTTGGAAAAGGTTAAGAACGAACCGTTCTTTAAATGGCCGAACAAAATGGCTGGGAATCCCATGAGACGTAACCAAAACCTTTATTGCCAATACCATCAAGATCAAGGACATACTACTGAAGATTGTAGGAATTTATGGGACCATTTGGACCAGCTGGTCTCAAAAGGAAAGTTGAAGGAGCTGTTACACCATTCCAGTAGCCAAGCAGGATAGGCTGGATTTGATTCTAGAAGAGGTGCTTCCTCAGGACCCCCCTTTGGGACGATAAATGTCATCTTCGCTGCCCCAGAGAGAACAGGATCCTGTCCGTTCAGAGTAATGTCTATGGCTCGGCTGCTTGCTGAGGACAATAATCTGGAGTCAAAAAGAACTAAGATGGAAATCCAACTGGTTCTGGGTTTTTCGAACGAGGACAAGATCGGAACTATCCAACCCCATGACGATGCCTTGGTGGTTACACTTAGGATAAGTGGGTATGATGTGAAGAGGGTGTTGGTGGATCAAGGGAGTGCTGTGAAGGTTATGTATCCTGACCTGTTTAAGGGTCTGGGGTTGAAACCCGAGGATCTAACCGCTTACGATTCCCCTCTGGTAAGTTTCGAGGAAAGAACCGTTACGCCAAAGGGTCAGATTAGACTACCTGTACAGGCCGGTTCTAAGGTGGTGGAGATGGATTTCATTGTGGTGGACGTTTATTCGCCTTATACGGCTATTGTGGCTAGACCCTGACTTCACACTCTGGGGGCCGTCTCCTCTACTCTGCACCAAAGGGTGAAGTACCCGTCCGAGGGTCAGGTAAAGGAGATCCTCGGAAGTCAATCCATGGCTAGACAATGCTTAATGGCTGCCATATCTCATCAGCCCAAGGGTGAGTCGTCGACTACAGCTGAAGAGATTTTATAGCAATTAAAAAGCCCGATGTTGCCCTTCAATGTGCAGTCCGAGGAGGCAAAATGTGATGACTTAGAGAAAATCACTATAGGGGATGATCTGGAGAAATATTTTCAGGTCGGGTCCCAGTTGCCTTCTCACGAGAGAGAGGAGTTGATAGAATTTCTTAAGAAGAACGTTGATATATTCGCCTGGAGCGCTTATGAGGCCCCGGGGGTGGATCCAACCTTTATCTATCATCACTTAAATGTTAACCCATCCATTACTCCAAAAAAGCAACCACCTCGATGCCCATCCAAGGAGCATGCAGATGCTGTTAGGGAAGAGGTGAGGAAGCTTAAGCAAGCAGGAGCTATTAAGGAAGTGTTTTACCCTGAACGGTTGGCTAATACTGTGGTGATAAAGAAGAAGAATGGCAAGTGGCGAGTGTGCGTGGATTTTACAAATCTAAACAAGGCCTGCCCAAAAGATCTTTTCCCCATGCCACGAATAGATCAGTTGGTGGATGCAACAGTAGGTCATCCTCGGATGTGCTTCTTAGACGCCTTTCAAGGATACCACCAAATACCCTTAGCCTTGGAAGATCAGGAGATGACCGCTTTTGTCACCCCCATTGGAAACTACCATTACAAGGTGATGCCTTTCGGTCTGAAAAACGCAGGGTCAACCTATCAAAGGATGATGACAAGAATGTTCGAGCCTTAATTAGGGAAAAGTATCGAGGTTTACATAGACGACATGGTGGTGAAGAGCAAGGTGGTGTCCGAGCACGTTGCTGACCTTGGAAGCATCTTTGAAATTTTGAGGAAACACAAGTTGCGCCTAAACGCTTCCAAGTGCTCATTTGGTGTAGGATCAGGCAAATTCCTGGGATACATGGTAACTCACAGAGGAATCGAAGTCAATCCCGATCAAATTAAGGTGATTAACAATCTACGATCTCCTTATAATCCCAAAGAGGTCCAGAAACTTACTGGTATGACTACCGCCTTGAATCGGTTTATCTCTCGATCAGCAGATAGATACCGGCCTTTCTTCCTCTTGATGAAAAAGTGGAAGGGATTCGAATGGTCCGAGGAGTGCGCTAGGGCATTCCAGCAGCTTAAGGTGTATCTCTCTCGTCCTCCCATTATGTCCAATCCTCAGGGGGGTGAGGTTCTGTTTGCCTACATTGTCGTGGTCCTTCATGCTGTAAGTTTGGTGTTGATTCGGGTCGACGGTGGCGTGTAATGGCCAGTCTACTACGTTAACAAGTCATTACATGAAACCGAGGTGCGCTACTTACCACTGGAGAAAGCCATCCTGGTTGTGGTACATGGTACGCGGAAGCTTCCCCACTACTTTCAAGCACACACCGTTATCGTCTTGACTCAGCTCCCGCTTAGGGCAGTACTTCGGAGTGCTGACTACACGGACAGGATTGCTAAATGGAGTACAATTCTAGGGGCTTTTGACATCAAGTACATGCCTCGCACCTCTGTCAAGGGCCAGATCCTCGCAAACCTGGTAGCCGAATTTGCTGAAACCCCATTAGAGAATATGCCAGCACCGCAGCACGTGGATGAAAAATCGATTGGCATCATCTCCCTGCAATAACCTTTATGCTGGAAAGTGTATGTCGATGGTGCAGCAAATCAAAGGAGCTCCGGAATGGGGTTAGTTCTGGTCTCTCCTGAACAACTCACGATAGAGAAATCATTGAGATTGGGCTTCTTGGCCACAAATAACGAGGCCGAGTACGAAGTTTTGCTAGAAGGAATGTCCATGGTTCAGAGAATGGGGGGAAAAGAAGTAAGGATATTTTTTAGACTCAAGATTGGTTGTTGGTCAAGTAAAGGGCGAATTAGAAGCAATGGATGAAAGAATGCAGAAGTATTTAAGTCAAGTTAAACATTTACAGTTAAAATTTGAATCATTTAGTCTGCTACATATCCCTAGAAGCAGTAACACACATGCAGATTCCCTTGCTACACTTGCAACCTCCTCGGCGTAAAGCTTGCCTCGAGTTATCCTCGTAGAAGACTTGTACAAACCCACGGAGGCAGGAGGGAAGTTGGCCCAGATTTGCCAAGTCCAAATGGGACCTAACTGGATGGACTCCATTGTACTATTTTTGAGAAAAGACCTTTTGCCAAAAAGTAAATTGGAAGCTGAAAAGTACGGAGAAAAGCGTCTCGCTTCTGGTTGTCCGAGGATCAAAAGTTGTATAAGCGCTCTTTTTCAGGACCATATCTACTATGTATTCACCTTGAAGCGTCAGAATTAGTCTTTGAAGAGTTACACGAGGGGATTTGTGAGAGCCACACTAGAGGCAGGTCTTTATCTCATAAGGCTATCACGCAAGGCTACTGGTGGCCAAATATGCAAAGAGAAGCACATGAGTACATAAAGAAGTGTGACCAATGCCAAAGATTCGCACCAAACATACACCAACCAGGAGGGATTCTTAATCAGTTGATCAGCCCTTGGCCATTTGCTCAATGGGGCTTGGATATTATCGGTCCTTTTCCCAAGGCAGCAGGGAATAAGAGATACCTGCTGGTCGGCACCGACTATTTTACCAAATGGGTTGAAGCTGAGCCTCTAGCGAACATCAAAGATACGGATGTTAAAAAGTTTGTCTGGAAGAGCATCATCACTCGGTTCAGAGTCCCTCACACTCTTATCTCGGATAATGGTCTTCAGTTTGACAGTAAGGCTTTCAGGAGATACTGCTGTGGATTGGGAATTACGAACAGATATTCCACCCCAGCCTATCCCTATGGGAATGGGCAAGCTGAGGCAGCTAACAAAATCATAGTAAACAGATTGAAAAAGAGGTTAGATGATGCAAAAGGGAGATGGGTGAAGGAGTTGCCACACGTCCTGTGGGCGTATTGAACCACACCTCGCAGGTCAACAGGGGAGACCCCTTTTTCAATGACTTACGATGCCGAAACTGTCATTCCTTTAGAAACAGGCTTTCCAACGCTAAAGAGCAGCTCGTTCAATTCGAATAATAATGATAAGCTGCTAGAAAGAGGCTTAGATTTCATTGAAGAAAGAAGAGAAAGTGCAATGGTCCAATTGGCGTACTACCAACACCAGCTAAAGTGAGGTTATGATGCCAAAGTAAAGTTAAGACCACTAGCACCTGGTGACTTGGTATTAAGGAAAGTTCTGGGCACTGCAAAAAACCCAGCATGGGGAAAACTAGGACCCAATTGGGAAGGACCGTATCGCATCACCTCGGAAGCAGGTATAGAAGCATATTTCCTGGAGGATTTAGATGAGCATGTAATACCGCGCCCTTAGAATGTAAACAACCTGAAAATGTATTATTATTAATAAGAGCTTCCTTTATCATTAAGTTCTAATGTTGTGTGAAGATATGGTAATCTCTGTTAATCAGTTTTTATTAAAGTGTTACAAAAATCCTAAGTCATACTAGGTCTTTCAGACCATATACTTAAGTGAAATTAGCATTCACTGATATTTGTTATAAAAGTGTTTAAACAGAACCTTAGTCATGCCTGATGTCCTCGGACCAGATACTTTGGGGAAATTAATACACTGATGCTTGTTATAAAAGTGTTTAAACAGAACCTTAGTCATGCCTGATGTTCTCGGACCAGATGCTTTGGGGAAATTAATACACTAATGTTTGTTATAAAAGTGTTTAAACAGAACCTTAGTCATGTCTGATATCCTCGGACCAGATGCTTTGGGGAAATTAATACACTTATGTTTGCTATAAAAGTGTTTAAACAGAACCTTAATCATGCCTGATGTCCTCGGACCAGATGCTTTGGGGAAATTAATACACTGATGTTTATTATAAAAGTGTTTAAACAGAACCTTAGTCATGCCTGATGTCCTCGGACCAGATGCTTTGGAGAAATTAATACACTGATGTTTGCTATAAAAGTGTTTAAACAGAACCTTAGTCATGCTTGATGTCCTCGGACCAGATGCTTTGGGGAAATTAATACACTGATGTTTGTTATAAAAGTGTTTAAACAGAACCTTAGTCATGCCTAATGTCCTCGGACCAGATGCTTTGGAGAAATTAATACATTGATGTTCGCTATAAAAGTGTTTAAACAGAACCTTAGTCATGCCTGATGTCCTCGGACCAGATGCTTTGGAGAAATTAATACACTGATGTTCATTATTAAAGTGTTTAAGTAGATCCTAAGTCATGCCAGGTCTCTCGAACCACTTACTTTGGTGAAATTAATGCACATGGACATCTGTTATAACATATTAAACCAATCCTAAATCATATCAAGTCTCTCGGACCCCTTACTTAGGCAAAATTAACGCTCAATGATATTTTTTATAAAGTATTAAACAGATCTAATGTTATGATAAGTCTTTGTTTTCTTATCTAAAAGGAAAAACAAACGAAGACGTTCTCTCCCTTTTACTTAGTTTTTGTTAAATAGTTATTTACTTTTACTATTGGTAACCTTCAGTACAGAAGGATCATTTTTTTTAAAAAAAAAAAAAAAAACAAAAGCATGATAGACTCGTCCATTATTGGTATTTTATCAAATTATTAAACTTGCTGGTAGTGGGTTATCGTTAACCTCTAATAAAGACAAACGATATCTATGCGATACTGTCTATGACATTAATAAGTTAGAATGCAGACAAAGCAGAAATACACAAGGTATGAAAGAAGAGACTGCTCTTTAAACTGAAAATAAGTACATCGTAGGTGTTGACAAAAAGCTACATGAAAGAAAACTGAAGTAAAAGAGAAAGATCCTATGACTACTTTTTTGGGGGCTGAGATCCCTTCTCGGGACCAGTGGCCTTGATCTTGGCATCCCCAGCATCAGTTTTTGACTCGGTTGCTTTGGCTTGGGAAACCACTTCTTTTATGGTAAGAGAATCCTCGGCGGAGATATCCTTGGCCGAGGGCAGAACCTCATTATCCTTCCCAGCAACTCCTGTGGGAATCTCAGCAGCTATAGTGAGGGCATGAGTGTTAGAGACCTTCTCGGGAGGAGTAAGGGATAAGGCTATGGTCGAAGGAGGGTTAACTGGAATTTCTCTAATGGGTTCAGGGAAGAACACATTTTCAGTTTTCCTCATCTCGGAATCAGCAGGGACTCCAGCACGATTGAGCGCCTCTGCCCAAGATTTAGTGCAGTAATCTCTGCACACCTCGGCTACCTCATCGGCCAACCTTTCCTCAGTATCCCTCATTCCACGCTCATAGGCTGCTTCCTCCGCAGCCTTATCAGCTTCTAATGCTGCACAGAATTAGTAGGCTGAATGTTTCGGCTTCGGTGGGCTACTGGTGGTTGTGAAAGCCTACAAAGATGAACACACTATCAAAAGGGGACCAGTATGGACCAGCCAAACACCCTCCGATGGCTAAGTTAGTTTCTCACAAAAATAGAGTTTCAACTTTATTAGGAGTAAAATCTTAGAATGCACTTACTTTGGTTTGATTCAGACCGGTCCTTATATAGAGAACCTTGGGGCAGTTATTGGCTTAGTAACTTCCCCAAGATTTGTGAAAATCGGTAAGTTCGGACGTAACTTCCTCAACGGCTATAGAAGTTACAACCGCTGGTGGAAGTTACATACTTAAGAAGAATTTGTGGCGATGAACATGGGTTGGGTAACCGCTCCAAGATTTTATGGCACAAATTCTCCACACACATGAGTGGCTTTATACTTGAAGATTTCCCAAGTGTTATGTGGTCGTCCATGTGCTTCGTCCATGGACGACTCTTTTGTTCATAGATGGTGCTATGTGATCGTCCATGTGCTTTGCCCATGGACGATTCTTTTACTCAGACGGTCTTCATGAATATTTGGCTAACTAATGCTCATGGACGATCCCTATGGACGAACTAGAGATGGTAATTTTTGCTATCCCATTAGTTGCCCCTTTGTCCAAGGGGTCATCCAAGGATGTTGTGGGGATTTAATTCACTCCTTTATGGTTTTGACATAACTGATGCTTCCTCTTCTCTTTTCTTTTTTCTTTTTTTTTTTTATAGAGCCACGTGTCATGATTTAATTCGTTGACCTATCGTGTCGATTGCGTTTTTCAAAGGGACTGCCACGTGTCATCTTCTTAATGGGTGGTGTCGCTTCGCTGACCCCACATCCGGGCCCTATAAATAGGCACATTCTCTTTCTTGCCCTTCACATTTCTGATAATTTTCTTTCTACCATATCGTCCAAGATCCTCGTCTAGCCCTCCTCCTAGTTCTGTCAGGTATTTCTTCTTCCTTCTTAGGTTTTCGTCTTAATCTTTCTTCATTTGTCATGTCTTCGTCTAGTAGTAGTTTAGAAAAGGAAATAGATGAGTACCAGGACGTTTCTTCTGGGAGTGAAGGTAGTTATGAGAGTAGTGAGAGTAGTGCAGCCAGTAGTAATCCTTCAGACGAGCACTATTCATTTGGGGTTCCTGGTATTCCCTTGGAGGAATTCCAAGAATTACAACGTAGGATGGCTTCTGGATCTGGATCTACGATGCTTACAACGTAGCGTCCATTTTAGATGCTGCTAAGTTGAAAACTCTTGTAGATAGATATCAGATCCCTAAAGAGCTTCAACCTCGTTTACCCATGGAAGGAGAATGATGTTGTTCTCCTTCTTCTGGCTTAGGAGTATACACCTCTTATCTCTTAGCTAGCCTTAGGTTTCCTCTAAATTTTTTTTGTAGAGACCTTCTCCATAGGTTGGGTATTGGACTTAACTAGCTCAACCCCAATAGATGGAGGATGGTAGTTGCCATGCAAGTGCTATGGCGTGAGGCATTGGAAGGGGACTGTCCTATCACAGTGGACGAGTTCCTTTATTATTATAAGCCCTCTAAGATAAATAAGTCTGCTGGTTTTTACCAATTCTCGTCCAAGAGCTCTTACTATAGTTTAATAAAGGACCGTAGCTCGTCTGACAGACTTTGGAAAAAAGAATTTTTTATTATTTCTGAAAATTGGGCTAGGGACTCAGTTGATGTGGGTAATGCCCCCTTCCCACCTTTTACCAGTCATCTAGGTCGTCTTCGTCCTGAGGGTATGTTTCCTTTCCATTTTATTTTGTTTTTCTTTACATATTTTACCACTTTCAGTCGTCCAACCCTTTTTCTTTATTGATGTAGCTGTTGTTCGTCCACGCTTGGACAAACTTTACTTGGATCGAATTGACCAAGTACGTGCCTTCCCTGGGAGGACTTTTCACAATCTAGTGACTCTCAGTCATCTAGCTACGTGGGGACTTGGCCTAGTACCTACTGCTAAAAATCTTGGTCACGAGGAAACCACTCGTCGAAGTAAGCATCGTCCACTCTTCTTCTTCTTTCTTTTCTTCTTCTTCTTCTTCCTTTTTTTTTTTTTTTTTTTTTTTTAACTTTGGGTTTCCTCGCCGCAGGGATGGCTACTATGAGGGAGAATAGAGAAAAAACCATCACTAGTGGGGACGAGGATGCCATTGCACCTCCAGTCGTCCAAAAATCTTCTGTCCAGACAGGGAAGAGGAAGTCTAAGTCTATATCCAGTGCTGTGGATTTGGACAACCTTCCAAGTCGCCGAGGTTCTAAGAAGCAAAAACCTGCTAAGACCTCTCTTCCTAAGGTCCCCAAGTTTGCACCTCCGACGGTAGACCTGGCTGACCCTCCAGTAGATGTGGAGCCCGTCCAAACAATTCCTCCCGTCCAAACTGGGCCTCCTCCTCCAGCCAAGACTCCTCGCAAGCCTCATCCATCAGAGTCATCTAAGTGTCCTTCCAACCTGGTGCTGGACAAGAGTTATGCATGGAGGACGTTCAAAGAACTAATTACTGACAATGAAGTTAATTCATGTTATAACATGTTAGTGAAATAATTTGAACGTTCTGGCATCCATGACCTCTTTAAGGTTCGTTTCATTCGTCCTTATGTATTTTTACTCAAATTTTTAAGTAAAATGTCTAACTTCCCTTCATCCATACACAGGCTATGTCAAAATTTTATACAGCGACCTGCCAGGCTAAGGAGCTCGCTTCAGAGGCTAAAACCGCTAAGGATAAGGCTAAGGAGCTGAACAATGAAATTCTGCTAAAAAAGGGGGAGGTGCTTAGGTTGACTGAAGATTTCAATCGTCTACAAGCAAGTGAGACGAAGCTGAAGAACGAGGTGGAGGAGCTTAAAACAGATGCCTTCAACTTAAACATTCGCCCTACTTTGGCACTTGAACATTCGCGCTCCGAAGCCTTCAACTTCTCGACCAGCTGTATTTTTTCTTCTTTCAGGTTCCCAAGAGCTTTCTCGACTTTGCGCCAAGAATAGGACTCAGCTTCATATTTGTTATGGGCGCCTCGAACCCATTCTTCAGCCACATAGACTTGTTGAGTGACCTGCGTAACAATGGTAAAGGGGTTACGCATGCAACAATAAAGTGTATTGATATTGACAAAAGAAGAGGTTAGCTTACCAAGGCAATATCCCTCTTTAATGACATAAAGAGATCCGGCTGCCTGGTGTGTCTCAGAGTCTCCATATCCCGTGGGAGAAGGAAAGGCTGCTCCAAAGCTTGGGCAAGATGGGCTGCATGCCCTCTTTGAGGATCCCTAATAGTGGCATCCCAGGGAATTGGGGCTCCATCCAGCTCTATCCGTGGGGCCCAAGAGCGTTGTTGTCGGCGCACCTCAACATCTTCCCTGCTATCAACAGATTTGGACCTATTATCCCTCGGATCTTTGGTCTTCTATTGTTTAGTGCCCTTCGAAGGGACCACCTCACCTTCTTCTACTTCCTGTATGGTCATTTTCTTCTTTAAGTCCGACATGGCATGCAGTCCAGGATCAACAGGAGGACATGGAGGAAGCAGAAGACTGGCTGGAGTTTGAGTCTTGGGTACATCATTTGAGGCTCCCCCTTTGTTTTTGTTGGCTACTAAGCTTTTTAACGACGGCCTTCCTTTTAAGTTCATTTCTCCCTTTTTCTCGGAACTTATATCAACACTGGCGACAAGTATTTCAGGTTGGAGGGCTGTTGAGAGCTTGTCAGATTCAATTTCTGAGTCCGAGAGCTGCACGGGTCTTTCAGGCACCCCTTCTTCTGCCCTGAAGCAAAACTGGTCTATCTCCTCTTCTAATGATAATCGAGAAGAAGCAATTTCCTCCTCTGCCGCAGCTTCGGCCTCAAGAGGGACTTGTTGCAATGGTATAACGAGCTGAGGACGGACCAGATGGGTTGGTAGTCTGACTGGGGGAAGATCTTCTCAGACCAAAAAGTTCGGTTTTAATACGTCAATGCGATTAATCCGAGAGTCACCGGCTCTGATGGCGTGGCCGATTTCTTGAAAGATCTTCAAAATGGGATCGAAATCTAGGATCAGATGAACAACTCGTAGTTGTCGGTCCTCACTCACAAAAATTTCTGATCGAAGAAGATAGTTGAGGGCCACCACGTTGGTATGACTGAGCCGAGGAGTAACAAGACTCCTATCTACAAAAATAACCAAGAAATCAGATACAGTTAGACGACTAAGGTACATTATTAAAGAAAATTAAAACAGGGAACATGGGTAAGGTTAAAATCTAAATCCTATGCTAAGGGATCTAACTCTAAGGTATCCCACCTGTCTCTCTCACTCGGGTTGGGCAGGGGCGACCATCGTGCCATGCCCCTGAAGCGATGAGGTAGTCATCTTTCATCCCTTTGTTGGACTTGGGGAGGCACGAGATGAGCCTGACAATAGACGACCTAGATTTGAGGTAAAACCCTTCGTCGGTTTGTGAGTGGCACTCGTACAGGTGAACCACGTCATGCCATGTGAGGCCCAAGTGAAGATGCTGGTCAAGAGCATCGATGCAACCTAGAATCCTAAACATATTAGGTGCACACTGATGAGGGCATAGCCCATGGTTAATAAGGTATTCTCGAGTTATCCTACCTATAGGAAGGGTCATTCCCCCTTCTATGAAGGCTATTATAGGAATGACTACTTTTCCTACCCCCCTAGGTATAACGATTTCTTCTGAGGAACAATATCGTAGGCCAACTGCCTGGGGTATATTGTATTTCTGTTTAAAAGCTTCTATTTTTGCTGGGGAATCTACAAGGCTTTTAAATCTACCCATTTGGACAACCTAATGTGGAATAGCTGGGATTCGTAAATAAGGGAATAAGAACTAACAGGCCGAGGAGAGTGGCCGAGAAGAAATAGGGAATATAAAAAAAGGAAAAACTTACGGAATCACGTATGCTAGTCTCTGGAGTTTCTAGAAAAACTATCAAAGATCTCTTACAGGAAATCGTAACGGAGACTCAAGAGTTTATAGGATGTTAGGAGAAGGAACGTTGGAATTCTCTGAAGCTCTTGAAGATTTTTCTTTTGAAGAAAAAGAAAAGTGTTTCCCTCAGGGCTTTATATTAAGGGAAAGAGAGAAGGGGAGTTATCCAGCTCAAAATTCTAAGGGAAATGTCAGTCATTGGATCTGCGCATTGCCGTTGGATGCAGGGGACAAAACGCCTCCTAGAGTAATTAATAACGCTTCATGGACTGCGAAGCGTCAGATGTAATTATGAAGCGCAATTAAATCGTATTCCCACATGTGTGGGTCAAATATTAATTGTCCTTATCTCTTGAAAGTCAAAACCCCATTTTTTCTCATCGGATGAGAGAGAAAAAGTGAAGTTTTGAGGGGTTATTGTGGGGACAAAGGCCCAGAATCATACATCTTGGGCTGTGAGCTTAGTCCGAGGAACTTCATAGGCCGAGCAGAGTTGCATTTATTAGATGTTCTATTTCAAAAGATTTATAAGTAGGAAACGAAAGGACTTTGATCCAAGGAGGATCTCGTCCTCAGATGAGAGGAGTATAGTTCAAGTGTGTATCCCATCGATTGGAGTAACCTTCCTGGAAGCTCCGATGATAGAGATGGCCTTTGTGAACTTACTGGAAAGGAAGAGATCTGAAAATATCTGAAGAAAAGCTGCTACCACCACATTAAATGCCCTGCAGCTACTTTTCTGGCCGCATTTATGTGGAGAAGATCTCTGAACAGTGCTACCTAAGCTATTACAGCTCACAGGGAAGCCAAAGAAGATGTCTGATGGGACAAGTACTCAAGTAATATCCTAGATGAGTGACAAGTGTAAGGTTAGGATGACTAGAGTGAGACTATATAATGTAACAGACCCTCCATGAGCGGGGGACTTTTGGGTGGAAGAATTTGAATTATCTGATACGAAACCTCCTCGGATTGAACCAAGAACACATTTATCCAAAGTTACCCCAATATGTTTTTCCATTCTCTTTTGACTTTTTGATTTGTTTCATAGAACATGTTAAACGTTGTCCACACCATTCATACCTAATTCTTTAACCCACTCTCTACAAATTTATTGTATTGGGCTTATTGGGCCAAAATCCTACACGTTTTGAGCATAAGGCTACAATTTGTGACCCTACAATAAATATTTTATAAAAAAAAGTATATAATAAATATATTTAAAAAATGTATAAAAGAGAGGATTGCATATAATATTATCTAGGTTTTCTCATGCTATCTAGTATTTATATAATTGTGGGTTCTAGTTAGTTCAACTGGTAAAGTCTCTAATACTTGAATAAAAGATTTGGAATTCAATCTCTGCTTACACCAAAAACCGATTGGTGTCTTAATCTGATAATAAAGAGTTATCATCAAGAACGAATGGCATAAATTACAACTCTCTCAAAAAAAAAAATTTTGCATAGTTTTTTTTTTTGGGGACTTTTTAGGCAAATCTCTCATCCATATATCACCAAAATTTCTATCTCATTCCTATCCCAAAAAAAAAAAAAAAAAAAAAAAATCTTTCTCAAAAAAGAAATTTTGATCATCAATATTGCCTTTAGTTGTCTACTCATGTTAGTTGTTGGATTATTGGACTTTGTGCATCCATCTTTCTCTAATTACTTGGGCTCTCGAACCTAAAATTTAACTTCACCAAGTTGGGCTATAGTCATTAAAACATTCAACTCCATGCCTTTTGTAAATTGTTTGAGAGTTTATCGAGGAATTACATATGTGAGCTTGACACATTCCCAAAGCCCACAAAAGCTCCTAAATGCTAAATGTGGTTGTTGCAAGGCAAGTTATGATTGGTTTAATTTCCCCACCATAATAAGCGAGTTCTAAGGAAAATAGGATTTTTATAATTTCTCTTATAAAATTAATGCTCATTAAATTCCTCCCTCTTAGGGCCGGAAAATTATTAGATACTCTCGGAGTATCATAAATGCGTACTTCCTCATCTCACATGAATAGTGGGTCCCACCATAAATTTAATTAGTGAGACCTACCATTTATGTGAGATGAAATAATACGCATTTATGATACTCCGAAAGTACACAATAATTTACCCCTAGGGCTTGTAAGGGATGCTTGGAGAAAGGACTTTGCATATTGCTTTGTTTAATGAAAGTTTGGTATTATTAACAACAACAAAAAATCTTCTCAGCAAAAAATAAATGGAACTAAACCAACTAAGTTCCCAAATTAAGCAAAGTTAATGTCTGGACTGAGACTCAACGAAAGCCCATTACTGAAAAATGTCTAACTACCTTAAATGTCGCTTCCTCATTAATTTCTCTCTCTTTTTAAAAATATTATTTTTTATTCACTATACATTGGCGACAAATCAATGATCAAACAACCAATCTCCAAAATGTGATATTCCAAATTTATTATTTTGTGTAACAATTATGTGCAACCTCCCTCTTATATGGGAGTAGACCCCAAAAGTGTGGGATCCAACCTAACGTACAAAGGATGTCATATGTAATAGCTATAGTGTAATAAGAAACGTAAAATCATCACTCTTTTTTTTTTCTTTTTTTTAAATGACCATATTATAATCATAAAAAATTAAAACTATTAATAAGTTTGCATATTTGAGATATTATATTTATTTTTTCAAACTCCAGTTATATTGCATTTTTTTCATTTTTTTTAAACTATTGTGGGTGTTTTAGGATCTAAATAATTTATAAGGTAAAAGTACACCGATGTTGCCTAAACTTAAAAAAATAAAAAATAAAAAATAAAAAGATACAAACACAACATTTTTACAACAAAAAAGGGGGGCAAACTATTAGTAGTAGATTAAAAAAAAGTAATATTAGTAATGTGTGGGTTTAGATAAGAACCAATAACAAATTGCCACTTAGACTTTGTTGTGAAAATGTTGTAATATAGGCATATAGCGATTTTAATTCATGAGCGATTTTAGCCCTTTTGAATGTATTGAAATATTAGATACTTAAATATTTCCCATATTAATACATGTTAAAAAGAAGGCAAAAAAATATAAAACAAAATAAACAAACAAGAAACAAATCATGATGGGTTGACCCAAGTCACCCAACCTGTAAAGGGATGGAAATGGATGAAAGAGAATAAACCCATTTGAAAGTTTTCGGCCCATTGTCTAAGTGTATGCTTTACGACGTTGAGAATGTCCAAACATGGAAGATAAGACCAAGAAAAAAAAAATGTTGCTTACAATGTTTTATATGCTTTAGGACTAAGGAGTATATATTGCTTAGAAAGTTCATGGTTTCACAAGAAACATCTAAGATGCAACGTGAACCGGTGAACGCGACAATAGCTGTGTGATGATGCTTTGAAAGTTGGAAGAGACTTCGTTTATTTTTTATTCCTTCAGAACAAAAGTTGAAAAGAGACTTGGTTTCACCGAATACTGTCGACTTTAGGTGGATTTTTAACTTGCATACATAATTTCTTGGTACACTCATGTATATACGTAGATATATATACATACTCGATCGACATTATTGAGCAACTTCTATGATACTTCTCTTTTGCTAAAGACCTTGACCACACAGGTCAATGGTCGCATTTTAATTCACTTCTTTTTTTCTTTCGCGAGTTCACACCTGTTTTCTTGATGAAGATGTTTCGTGTTCACACTTGAGTGTTATATCATGGGACATGTTTAGTCACATGGTGCATATAATCCGAGTGTGAACATCCAAAGTGCTAAAATTGAATGCACGTTAAATTCAATGTGCGTTCAATGGTTTGCTTATAAATCCTGATGGCTTCTCTTACCTGCAAAGGAGCCTCATCATCCTCTTTCAAAGGTGAAGATGAGGCTCCTTTGTATCCTCTGAAGACTATGCTATCTTGCATTTGGTGCTTATATGAACACGTCAAATTTGAATGACCAGTTGGTTATATTGCTTTTTCAGAGTGTGAATCTTCACAAGTACATAACCAAAGGGCAAGTTTGAGGAAGTGCTGGCTGCAGAACATGAAGAAAAATTCAAGGATAAGAAGAAGGTGCAGAAGCAAAGCTACATGAAACTCAAGGATAAGAAGAAGGTGCAGGAGCAAAGCTGGGAGGGAAGCTCTAAATGAAGCTGCCTATATGACAACTCTTGTGCTTTTATGGAGTTCTGATGGTGAGTTATGATTACTATATTTAAGAAAATTTTACATTTCTTGTACCGAAGGCTCATATGATGTTGTGCCTACAAAACCAGAGAGTAATTTTAAGGCATGATGACAACTAGTTCTTAAGGCTGGGATTTCTTTACCTGAAGTCTCCTAGTCAAAGATAGCAGATAATAGCGCTAAGCTGAATGAGAATAAGGCTGGTCATAAATAAAATTTGTTGAGAAATGGTCGTTCTTTTAGGATTTTTTGAGGTGTTAGGATATACTGTACATGTATTGCGTTGTAAAACTACATTTTCTGAATCTGCCAATTCAAAAAATACAAATAAAAGCATGACTAAGCTTCTCCAGAAATTATAGATTGGCTGGCACTTTTGGCTCAGCATTTGAGTTTTTTGCATATTTTAAGGACATTGGAATGCTGAAATAACATCACATGTATGGTGTGCGAGGAATACAAATCCTTTGTACCATTTTTTGTGTGAGTGTGTGACTTGCGAAGATTGACATTGGAGAAATGCGATGGTATCTCTTGTAGATCTATTGTGTGTTAATCAGGTATTATTAGTTATCCATTATAATTGCAAGAATGAACATGTCAAAAATCAACTAGAGACTTTTTCAGTGCAATAGATGATATCTTGAAGCTCCTATAATTCTTTGATCTCATTTCAACAAACTTTGCAAATTATTAAAGGAATATCCAATTCTAAATTTAATTCTCTTTTCAAATGGTATAATTTTAATGCTAATTATTTTATTACTTTCCTAAATTTTTTAACCAAATTCTGATTCAGGAACCACACACACAGAGCTAGCCTTTTCTTCAGCCTGCAGTGGTATGGACTTGAAAGAATGATATGATTATGAAACCATTTGCTTGTGGTTTAAGCTCGCTTCTGCTGTTTTTATATGGTAATAATCTGTTATGATACAGCTAAAAAATATGCAAGAAGTTTATATAAGTAATCTAAACTCTACATACATATAAAATAAATGGAAAATGATGACAGAACCAAGCAAAAAGAGGATGAAATCTTACTTACTTTGGGAAAGCTAGTTCAGACTGCTGATAGGCTTTCTCAGATTTAGGAATTTAGAATAAGCCACTATCATAGTAGCCATAAAATTACTAGAAGGTCAGAAGGACTTAAAATGCCCTTTCAAACCTCTAGACAAGTAGATGTACAATATTTTAGGCAATATTATGGGTTCTCACTATGTTGAGCATAAAAAAAAAGGTTGAACATAGTAGATTGGCAGTTTCAAACATCAACCATCTTCACCTCCTCTCTGTCTATCTTTGACTGTTTTATTTTACCATAATAGTCTTCTTATGCATAAATATCTGGTTTATTACTTTTTTTTTTTCAATGGTCATATCAGAACCATGTGTCTGACTGGTTTTTTGTTTTAGCCAAAGAAAGAAAAAAAAATTGATACACACACATTCATATAATATTTTGACAAAAAAATTATTAAAAAAAAAAAAAATATATATATATATATATACAATAAATATTCTTAAGATTTTCATGTAACATACCCCGTCAGCAGATTCAGCACTTGTTTTCTATTCTGTTTGATTTACTGACATCATTTAAAAGAGTAAACGAGTGTCATAAGGTTTAAAGTGCCCAGAATTTGGTGCACGGTGTTGGGGGTCATATTTGTAGCATCAGTTCCTATTTGTTATGCATAATTTGGAGAATATGAGATCATTCTGTTTTGAAAGAATAAATCAAGAACAGAATTCCTCAGATTCATGGTCCAAATGAACTCCTATTAATTCCTAGGGTCTTGTCAATGGCAGGTGCTTTGTCACTTCTTTTATTGGTTTTGGGTTTCACCTGGAAAAGTTCCTTTCTTAGGATATGCCTGTCACATGTTATGTGAGTAAGAGCAATTTTGGATCTTCCATGGTAATATGATAGTGTCTCTGGAGGAAGTTATTACAAAACAATGATGTGACCTATTTGTTTATAGGGGTGTTCCCAATCTTTGAAATGTTTACCCTGCATCTTTTGGCAGTATGACTAAGGAGTATAAATGGTACTTAATATGGAGTATTTTTCATAAGAACAATGCCAAACTTCATGCATCTGCATCTTGAATTATCTTCTTAATGAATGTGGCTCATCACTTCCCTTTCCCCTAGAAGAACAATTCACATGGTCCACTATATCTGCAATTCTGCATATTATTATGAATTTTTTTAAATAAATAAAATAAACTGTTGCAAATAGTTTGATATCTGATATTATGAAATTAACTTATATTCTTACAAATATTTTTCTAATTTATTTGTGCCAATTTTTTATCATCTGCGTTACAAATAACAGAAAGTTTCTTTTCCTTTTTTAATGATTCATGAGAATTTCCCATTATGTTAGTATAACTTTCTACAAAAACATCTATGTGAATACATTCTTTGGAATCACTTTCCTTATATATTCTCCTTCTTTCTTTCCCCTTTTCTTCCCCCTAGTAGGGCTGTTTATATACCTTTATGTGGTAAAATAGGGTGCAACAAAATATTGCCCTACTTTGGGAGACCTTATATATGTGAAATTCTATAGATTCAAAACAGAGTACTAGGTTGTTCTTATCTTGCAACCTTGGCTATGGAATTTTCCACTGTTCTTCCAAAAGGTAGTTGCTGGTTGCATCCTAAAGCAGTTACTGTATCTCAAGTTGAGAGCACCACAGATACTAAAAAGAAAACAATAGCAAAGCACCAAAGAAATTTTGTAATATACTTTCTGTTATATTTTATTCAAGAAAATTCCATTCATGACATGGAGAAGTAAAAGCTAGTAATAAGAAATTAAGGAAAATTATTAGTTTACATGAACAGAATAATGTAGTAGTTTAGATGAACAGTACAATGTACACTACATTGTACTGTTCATGTAAACTAATAAATACTAACATAAACTTGAATAGAGAGAGAGATTCTTTACAGGAATGAAAGCTGAATAGTAAAGTACCTAAAACTTTTCTCACTTCCCTCAGAGAAAGGAAAATACAAAGTTTATCTGGCAAGAGCTGATCTTGGCCAGTCTTTCAAGATGCACAATCTCTTTGGTTTGCCAACTGCTTGCCTGAAACTGGAATACACTTTACGAGCCAGCAAATTGGCCATGAAAATGCTGCAAGTACAATGCAAGCAACCCATTGCCCCCAATCCAATCTCTTAGTATTGGCAAACCTATTCAAAAACTCCACCATCACCAGTTGATGAACTATGGTTAGCCCAATTGTTGCTAAAAACAGTTTGTTTTTAAGTAACCCTTCAAATATATTCTTCTCCACCAGTTTCCTTGCATTAAATTCATTGAATATTTGGCAGAGGACAAAAGTATTGAAAATGAGGGTGCTCTTAACCTTCTCATCCAAACCAAAGATGAATCCTCCCTTAAATTGTAGAACCAATAAGATTGTTACCTGATACAAGGCCTGAGCAATCAGATTCCTCCACATGATATTGGTTATTAGAGGTTCTGATTGACCAACAGGTGGCTTTTTCATGAGATCTTCAATTGGTTTCTCAGTGACCAATGCTAAAGCTCCCAATGTGTGCACTGCAGCTAATGGGACCTTACAAGAAGAAACAGCTGCAACAAAGTTGATGACAAGGGCAGTGATGCTTAACGTGAGCTGAAACTGAATGAACTTTTGAATGTTGCTATATATACACCTTCCCCACCTCAACACTATCACCACAGAGATAAAATTGTCATCTAAGATGACTATATCTGAGGTCTCTTTTGCCACTTCTGTTCCTTGGATCCCCATGAAAAGTCCAATGTCTGCTTCCTTTAGAGCAGGTGCATCATCAGTTCCATCACCAGTAACTGCAACCACATGGCCTTTCTCCTTCAAGCACTGTACCATCAGAAGCTTGTCAGAAGGGGATGACCTGGCCATTACACGGATTTTATCAATCTTCTCCTTTCTCTCTTCAAGTGAGTAATCTCTGAATTGTACTCCTTCTACTACAGCTTCACTGTCCAAACCCTCTTCAGGATTGAGAATCCCACATTCAAAAGCTATAGCCCTTGCAGTATGCACATTGTCACCAGTGATCATTTTGATATTCACTCCAGCAGTTGTGCAAGATTCCACAGCTGTTCTGATTCCTGGCCGACATGGATTTTTCAAGCCAACTAACCCTAATAATGTTAGTCCATTTTCTTCTAATTTCTCAATAACCTGTCCACTTTCTTCTACAACTTCTTTGTGGGCAAAGGCAATGCATTGCAGGCATTTTTCTCCCATATTCTTAATAATTGTCCCAAGTTGCAGTGCTTTTTCCTCATCTATTACATTCAGCACCCCTGTTCTGTCATAATAAGTTGAACACATGGCCAATATCATTTCAGCAGCTCCCTTCCAATGAGTGTGAATCTTCTTCCCATTGTTCTTCTCCACCAAAACTCCACTTCTCATTTTGTCTGAGTTGAAAGCCTCTACATGGATTATCTTATAGTTCTGCTTTACTACTTCAATATTCATACCCAAATCAAACACAGCCCACGAAAGTATTGCATTCTCAGTTGGGCTGCCAAAAATCTCAGGAAGCGATGTAGAATGTGGTTTGTGAACTGTACCAGCTGTGTTTAAACCAACAGCTTGTTGCAGTAGTTTAATAATATCACCTGATATATCCAAAGAAGTGTCATCCTTCACTGCTTCCTTTCCAAGCCAAAACTCTGTTACTCTCATTTCGTTTAGTGTAAGGATGCCTGTCTTGTTTGTGCAGACTGTTGTGACTGAGCCCAATGTCTGGCAAGCAGAAAGTTTTCTGACTAATACATTATTAGCCATCAAGCACTTCATAGAATAAGCCAGAGTAACAGCCACAGGTGAGCCCTCCGGAATAGCCACCATGCTGATAGTGACAGCAGCAGCGACAATTCCCACCATTGAATTCATTACGTCAACAAACTTAGTCTTTCTGCCATTATCCTTATTCACTCTATCATTTGCAGTGTTCCCTTTGAAGTATTGAATCAGCAAAACAGCGAAAACAAGCGCAGCCACCGCCAACCCAACCTTCCCAACATGAGATGTTATTTTGCTGAGGCGTGCTTGCAGTTGCATCTCCTCATTAAAGTCAGAACTTTTTGAACTCATCATCTTACCCCATGTAGTGTTCATCCCCACAGAAGTCACAACCATGGAACCAAAGCCATCCATCACCTTTGTGCCTGATAACAAAAAGGGATTCCTTTCATCAATCTGAATGTGATGGCTTTCACCTGTGATGCTAGACTCATCCACCTTCAAGGAATACCCTTCTAAGAATAACCCATCTGCAGGAATCTGATCACCAATCTTCAAGCGCACAATATCACCCACAACAACCTCAAAGATTGATACAGGCTGGTGCCTCTCATCTCTCACAACTTCCACTCTGATATCGCTACTCTTTGTTGAGTGCTTCTCAAATTGTCTTGATTGCTCAAATTTACTCACTGCAGACACAAGAACAGCTAAAACAATATCAACAACGATACTGCCACCACCATACCACCCATCTTTGAATCCATTTTGTTTGATACCAAAGACGAGAGAGAGTATAGCACATACCAAAAGTATACAAATAGTTATATCTTCAAATACTTCAAATAACACAAAGCTAGGAAAGCCTTTTGGAGGTAGCTTTTGGTATCTATTGGTAGTAAAAACGTTCTGCCTAAGAATAAGATCAGCTTTGTCACCTTTTATACCATCTTTTACATCAGTTTCAAGAAGTAAAACAAGTTCTTTTACCCCTCCAAACTGCTTTAAAAGCTCAGAATTTTTATTCCTTACCATGTCATCAATCTTTTGCCGATCAACATTTAGAAACGGAACAGGTTTGGCATTTGGAGAGTCCTCATGGATAGGCTGCACATCAATCGCAACAAAAGAGAGGGTAGGCAAGAGAGGGCCATTCTTGTCAAGAACTTTCTTGAACAAAGAAACAAGAACTCTGGCAAAGTATATGACCCTGAAAGCCAACCTCCATCTCCGCTTGGCACCATAAATACTTTGTCTGTCGATAAGGTCAACCTCACACTGCCTCAAAGACTCAGAAACTCTCTCCCTTATTAGCTTTTCCCGACCACCATCGAGAAATGAAATGGAATTGACACTCAGAGAGTCCTCATCTACCGGCTGCACTTCAATGGCAACATAAGAGAGAGTGCCCAAGAGAGGGCCATTCTTGTTAACATCTTTCTTGTACAAAGAAACAAGAACCCTGATGAAGTATATCGCCATGTAAGCCAACCTCCATCTCTGCTTGTGGGTTTTGAAGTTCAACCTGCTTTCTTCACCACAAATGGCTATCTTGCTATGTTGTTGAAAGCTCAAAGAAGACATGGCAATATTTACTATAACTAGTTTGGATCTGGGGCATTGATATATTGGAATGCAAGTTCCAGTAGGAATGCCATTGAAGTACTTTTTTTTCTTCTGGTTTGCTTAATTAAATTTGAAACTGCATGGAGTTTGTGATGAAGTATCACAGCAAGTAGGTCGTTGAAACAAAGCAAAGAGTAAAAACAAACAAACAAATGTCTTTTGCCGACTTCAACGTGCTGCAAGACGTGTAATTTCACCGTGACCCGAAATTACACAGCAATTGATTCATCTGCTTCGTTAGGGGCTTAGCCCCCTGCTTGAGTTAGGATTTTAACTTTCACATTTGATGGTCATCACCTATTTGAGGTGTGTGGTTACGTTACTTACGTATACAATAAGTTTAGAGTTAGACCGTAATTTACCATAAATTTCACAATTAAAGAGGGAAAATAGTGCTAATGAGGGACTTATATAAGAATTAATAATAACCTTTCAACTTAATAATTGTAAAATATTTTGTGTCATGACATTACACCTAATATTTTAAAAATCTCATAGTTAGAATCTCACATTTCATTTATTCTTAATACATACCTCAAATAGGTGATGAAAAAGCTCATCCATTACAAAGGCGTTAAGTGGCATATTGATATAGTGTGCGTTTGGCTCCAACTTAAAAAATCAGCTTAGTTTATTATTCAGTTTATTTTTGCTACTATTTATGGGTCCAACTGCACTTTTTGATACTATTCATGAGTCTCATTGTGCTGTTTCAGCTAACTTTTACCTTTATCTACAGTATTTTTAGAAAAAAAAATTTCAATTTCAACAAAATAAGCGGATCCCAAACAGACTCATAATACATACAAGTCATTCTTTACAAAGTTGTTAAGTGATGAAATACAAACAAGACTTACATATCAAGTATAATTTTAATTTTAATTATTTAAAAAATACAATAGATTAGGGCTCCAATAAAAAGAATTAACAGAACATAACATCTTTATTTAAACGTTATATAATATATATATATATATATTTATATATATATATATATATATTAGGTACTTTGTTTTTGCTCAATTAGATATGCATTCAAATTTAAGTAAAAAAAAAAATTCATGGCTCCATTGGTTTAACCAAACTAAGGCGATCACACCATTTCCCACGCCCAGGGATGCTCTCTCTCTCTCTCTCTCTCTCTCTCTCTCTCTCTCTCTCTCTCTC
>JARYZH020001613.1:0-25244 GCA_030021035.2 Notholithocarpus densiflorus | reverse complement strand
GATTTTTTAGTGAGCATGTACCATTTCAAGGTCTTGTTCTTACTTCCTTGTCTCATGCTACATAGTCTTTTGTTTTTTTCAATGGTACATTTAACCTTAAAATTGACAATAATAAACTAATTTATATGACAGAGTCTGTCCTTAGATATGTGATGTGATCCTTCTATATTTTTCCAAGGTGTTCTTGCTTCCCTGGCTAAAGCTGCAAGGTCTTTTTGTTTGTTTCTATAGTACATTTACCCTGACAATAATTAGCTAATTTATAGCTCTGTCCCAAGATATGTGATTCTGCTAGTTTATTTTATCATAGCCTCTAAGAGATTTATTTAGATAAAGAATGCTATTATCTCATGCTTAGATGGGTTCAGTCACATTTTTTTGTTCATTGGATGTGGATCAACTAGTTTAGGTTCCTAAATGTTGTGTTTCTGTTAGTACTTTTGTGTTCTTTATCCTAAAGAAACATGCTATGGTTTCACTAAACTTTTTTGGTTGAAGAAGGAAGAATTTAAAGTCAAATACAGTTGTTAGGTTGTGAGCTACATGAAACGTATTTCCTAAACTTTCATTTGGTTGGGCAAGAAGAATTTAGGGGCGTGTACACTTGTTAGCTTGTCAAATGCCTTGGCATTGGGACATAAGGGTGTACAAAAAACCGACGAACCGAAAAAACCATTTCAAACCGATCGAACTGTTGCAAAAATTTCAGTTCGGTTCGATTTCGGTTTTGTTATATAAAAAATCGAAAATTTCGGTTCGATTTTTGGTGGCAGATTTGAATGCACCGAACTGACCGAACCGAACCGAAATATATTATTATATTATGTTTTATATTAAATATATAATATAAAGTTTGTAAATGTGGGCTTGGCCTTGCCAAAATTACTCAAGCCCACTTTCTTTTTCTTTTTTTTTGAAAGAAGCCCACTGCTGCCCACTACGTTAAAGAAGCCCACTATCTAAAATTAAACTAATTAACTTAAATTAAATAAGTTAAACAGAAACTAATTGAAAATAAAGAAAATAAAAACCCTACCCTTACCCTACCTAACCCACTTTCAGTTACACGCCTCCATCTCCCTCACGCCTCCATCACTCTCTCTCACACAAAGCCTCCATCACTCCCTCTCACACACACCAGCCTCCATCAGTCGACATCTGCCACCGGCCTCCACACTCCGGCCTCCACAGCTACTCCACATACCCCACAGCGGCACAGCCCACACGTATTCACTGTCACGCCTCACAGCCTCCACTCCACACGAATCTGCCTCCACATGCCGGCCTTCACACGCCGTCCTCCCCACGCGGCTTGATCTTTTCAATCTCATGGTGACCTTCTCTCTTTTTAATTTCTTGATAACCCTCTCTCTTTTTTGTATTTTGGGTTTTGTTTAATACTGAATCAATGCTATTTTTTGTGAATCTGTGACTGTGATATTGAGTTGTTATTTTCTTATTGAAAAATCGATAAACCAATGTGATGTTGAGTTGTTATTTTCTATTGAGTTGTTATTTTCTTTTTGTGACTGTGATGTTGACAGAGTTTTGGAAAAATCGATAGCCCCATGTGCTTAACCGAAAACCGACTGAAACCGACGGAAAATTTCCAATTATTTCGGTCGGTTTCGGTTGAGAATTTCACAAACCGGAAATTTCGGTTTCGGTTGGCCAAAACTAAAATAATCGACCGAACCGAACCGATTACACCCCTAGGACAACCATCAGAGGGAGTTTAAATTAACTAATTATTATAGAGGGAGTTTAAATTAACTAATTAGTATTTTTAATGATGCATGCAAATAGTCATCCTTTCTCTTACACACACATTAAAATTGGTTCTATCTACATGTTCTTTCTTTCATCATCTTGAGTCTTGAACTTGATTCATTTCAGATTCTTAAACTCTGCATCTCTAATCTCTATCTACAATAGTTCGAAATTTGACGTTAATCTATCATTACTCTATTCATATTAATCTATCTATAGCCTTATTTTATGAATTGTTAAAGGTATATGTGTGACACAAATTTACTAATTAATCTAGTTTACTCTATTCATACTTTATTCAAATGCTATAGTTTGAAATGTGAAATTTCTTGCATTTTTGTTTGCTGAACTTGTCTTTGTTTTTTTTATAGGCAGTATGGCTTGCTATGTGTGCTCCTATAAAAGGCTCAATTGCGCAACATTGAGGATGGTCAAGATATTATTGGGGAGATGGCAGCGATTCTCTGCTCAGCCAAAATGCTGGCACATCTCCTACTTCTTCTTGCTGGTGCAGGAAGTAGGAGAGCCATCTACAAGAAGGAAGATGAGGAGGATAATGAAGATGAAGATTGAGAAAAACTGAAGTATATATCTGGTGAGGATAATGAACTATTTTACTAGGGTCTGTTCTGGCTTAAATTGCTAGCATATTTTCATGAGCCTTAACAATTCTAAGTACAGCTTAAGCCAATACACTGAGCTCATCTAAAGATTCCAAACACACTACTAGTTTTGTAACCTTGTCATTAGTCATGTTATTGCTATTCAATTGCTCATTCTTGGGAAGCTGCTACTACTCTTCTTACGTATACAAATTATCTGATATTGCATTTCAAATATATCTGCTGTTGAAATTGGGTTCCGTAACGTTTTTATTTACCTTAAATATCCTTACAACTACAATAAACTATAACATCTATGAAATTTAAGTTTTATTTTTGTTACATATCTTTCTATGCTTAAGTGCACTAAGCAATTTCATGGTCTTTAGATGTTTAACCTGTTCGAATATTTGGAAAAATGCTGTTTTTTTTAAAAAAAATTTATTTTTTTCTCTTTTGGATAAGAAAAAAAGATGTCTCTTGGTGCTACAAGAGTTTTGCAATTAAATTAGGAGAAAGACATATGTTAATGATGACAATCTACTTGTCTAAACAATCTCATTTTGGGTAGCTGTTGATAAATACTCTCTGACACTGACCATTGATGACATAAACCCACTTTTAAACGAGAATATTTCTCATTGACATTGTAGTTTTGATAGGAATTCCATTGGTTTACTTCATTATCCTCATCCTGCTTGGTTTGGACATTGTCATCACCCATGTAATCCATTGCTGCAGTGAATTTTCTTTTTCACATTTGCTTTTGTCAGCTTGCCGTGGATTACAAGTATAAATCTTTACTATATATGAATTGGTTATTTCTGTCGTGCATTTCTTCCTATGTTTTTTTTGGACTGATTTTTAATTAATCCTTGATAGTGCATGTTAATTTCCACTCTTTTGCATCATCTCAATTTTGATTATACTGCTCATAATGGCTTTTTTGTATGTTATTACCATCAAATGGCAATTGAAGTCATGTCATTTTCTAATCGTATAATTTTGGTAAAAGTTAGAATTTATTTACCAAATAGTATTAAATGTTGTTCTTCTCAATCACTCTGTCTTCTTTTTATTTCCTTAGTTTTCCTTCTGCTATAAGTTCTCTCATGTTTATGCTTTAATAAATTCGTTTGGTTTGATATAGTTTATCACAACCATCATCATTATTGTTTTATCAGTTTTGTGAACTTATTTCTTTTCCTTTTTTCCTTGGTTTGCTTTAAGTACAATTAAACAGCCTATGTCTTATTTCATGGCCCTTGGCAATTTATGGGCTAATTTTCTTTACTAATTGAATATACTGAAATTTTGGTTCTGTCTTGGGAGGTTTCTCAAACATGCATCCTGGTATGATGGAGCCTGGATATATTTTGCATTAACAGGATCTTCTTTAGAAGTGTCTGTTGCGGTTTATTGCAGTTAGATGAACTGCAAATCTATTAAGGTGCTCTAAATTTACTAATAATATCATACATTTTGCTGAAGTATTGGTTTTTACCAAAATAATATTTATTTGAAGGTCTGTTGATAGTGCTTTTATGGTATTGTTTCAGTGTAAGCTTACATGTCTAATGTTGTTGATTAGTCTTTTGGTGATAGTTCCTAAGGAATGCCAAGATATACAACCTCGTAGTTGGCTTGATAGTCTTGATGATGGTACAACTGTGGTTGGGATCAATGCGGTCTTTGATATTGAAAAAGCCCATCTAAAAACGAACGCCTTCTGATTTTGTTGTTCTTTCTTTAGCATGACACTTGTGTGCTTTTCTTTGTAAAAGTTGTAGTTTATGTTACTTTTTTTGGATGTTAATATAAACAATTGATGCTCAAAGACATAAATGGATTGGCCGAGCAGAATGTTCATATGAGGAGGCAGAGGAGCCTTGTGCAGTCTTTTTTTACCAGTTTTAAAGTAGAGAGATGGAGTTAAACATTGCTCAGAAAATTTATTTACAGTCTACGTAGCGCTTGCTTGTTTGGAATTTTTTTTGGCACCTGAACTCCTACTTGCTGTGCCCTTGTGCTAATTTACGAAAGTGTTATAAATGGAACTCAAAAGAGCGTACATGATTGCAGGAACCTATTGAGTGCTATCCCCAACAAGCGAATTGAGCAAGTGTATCATGAAGCCAGCCAATGTACTGATGCCTGCAAAGTTTGTAGCTGGCTCTCAATGTCTTTTTGTCTCTTTCAATGAATCACCGCTTGTGGTGGAGAACATGCTTGCTTTTAACAAAGTTGAGCTAAGCCGTAACAGACTTACTAACTCTTAATGTAATGCATATCCTCTTTTCACCAAATAAAGTATAAAACATGTGTGTAACTTACCTATTAAAAAATGAATTTCTTATGTAACTAATACTAATTCCATTAACTTGTATAGTTGTCAACAATATTAACTTGTTTTATATGCACACAGTATATGACATTGAAATCCAATAGCATTTGGGCCAATGACGCCTCCTCTCCCTATAGACCTATAGACAAGCTTGTTTTCAATTCTATTATGTGCAAGTTGTATAGAAAATAAATGCTACACTAATCACATCTTTATATGTTGTTGTGGAACATGTATATATAGTCTTTGACATAAAACAGTGTACAATATCGAATATGAGGGAAAACCATGTCTGACTATTTTAGAAATGCAAACAGAAGGGACTTGAATAAAAATTCCAAAATTGTCTTTGCCTTTTTACTTGCTCCCCACTATTCATACATGTTTGAATAGAATGTACTATAAAAGTTGAATGAAAAGTGAAAACTATGTGTGATAAGTTTGGAAACAGAAAGAGCATTTGAACGAAGACCCAAATATAACTTTGCAATACATTTGGCTCAAATAATTGAAAAATAGTATTGTGATATCCTCTCTTTAAGCAAACCCTGTATGTCATAAAGTTAAAATGTTGTCTTGTCCATTTGCCGCTAGCCATGGTACATGTGTTACCATCCATAGCATGTATGATTGCAGCTAATGGCATATTATGTAACGACCTCAAGGACCTCAATGTTGCCTTGTCCATGTGCTGCTAGCAATGGCGGCATGCATCACTTCCTCATAAAGTTTTTTTTTTTATACTTATACCCTTTGTTCTAAGATGAGTGTACTTTTTTTTGGCCAAGTTTAAGCAAGGGGATTCAACCCTCAAAATCAAACCCCATAAAGCCACAGGACCACAAGGAGACTGGCTGAATAAGAGTGTACTTGTGTCATGAATGCTAGTATTACTCTTCTCCTTTTTGTAAGTCAGACTACAAGGTTCTATTTTTGCTTTTTACTAGGTTGAACACTTGAACTTAGTCCACTAGTTTGCCAAGAGTCTTCTAGCTCATTGGCATTGCATGCTCTCCTTATGAGAATAATTAGTTTCAAATCTCTCGTCTCCCATTGTTGTAACTTGTAACTATCAATTAGCAAAAAACCAATAAAATGAAATAAAAAACCCCTTAGGATCCAATACATTGTTGTAGACATCAAAATTTTATGATGTATCCACACTGTCCAATTAATCATGATCAAATATTTGTGGTCTAATTAATTCCCCATTAATGATGTGTTAAGAGTGAACAATCAACAGATGAAATCAAGCCACATGTCAAGTCTTTGAGTTACTACAACTCACAAAGAAATGACAAGTGTCCAAGCCACGTGGTAGCGTTAAATAAAGAGAGCCATGTGTCAACGTAGAAGAAAATACTCACTTAGAAGGTTTTAATTAAATGGAAGACTGAATTAAATTCAAATTTGATATTCAAAATTCACAATTAACTCTCAATGAATGTGGAGAGAAAATTCCAAATTAAAGACCATATAGAGGCTTCTCATATGAACCATCGCACACCCTTGGTGCGATAGTCACTCCACAGTATAAGTGCTTGTGGGGGGGGTAGGAATGGCAACAGGCCGATTTCGGGCAGGGTTTTTTCATACCCGGACTCGCCCCACGGGTTCCGACCCGTTACCCGGACCCGACCTGTTTAATAAACGGGTTTTTTTTTATGCGGGGCTCAGACCTGCCCTGCGGGCCCCGTTTAGCCCAACCAGATTTGGGCCCAATCTGCAGTGCAAAAAAAAAAAAAAAAAAAAGAATTGAAGCCCAAATATTAACTGCTAAGGTTGATGGCTGCCTCATCAATTCATTCAATGAAGTTTTTCCCATACTAATCTAGCACCTAAACACCTCCAATTTTTGTATTTAAAAATTTTCAAGTAAATCTATAGCTGAAAAAAAAAAAAAGTTTTCCCCTTGCTTCTTCATGTTAAGTGATAAAGATTCATCACCCAAGGCCAAGATTCCATTGACAAAAGCACAAAAACGAAAATGAATATTCAGATACAGGGCAGATTTGCCAGAGCAGTTTCACAAAAGCATAAAAACGAAAATGAATATTCAGTTACAGGGCAGATCTGCCAGGGTAGTTTCACAAAAGCATAAAAATGAAAATGAATATTCATTCCAGTGGCAAGACTAACAATTAGCATAACTAGAATTGATACATACTTTGGTTGAGATCCATAGTTTAAGTAGAAAACACCAACCAAAAAATTGAAACAAACATCTTAGAGACCCAGACTGAATACAATATTAAAATAAAAAACTAAAAAATTTGAAGAGAAGTAGAGAACAGAGGTGGTGAGAGCTTGGGCTGGCGATGAGATTGAGAGTGAGTGAGAGCTTGACCGGCGGTGGTGAATGCTTGGACCGACGGTGAGAGGCTGAGAGCTTGGGTCGGCGGTGCTTAGGCAGTGGTGCTTGAGAGGGAGTGAGATTAAGAGTGACGAGACCGTGTCCATGTGAGCTGTGTGAGATTAAGAGTGAGTGAGGCACTGAGGTCTGAGGTGGTTGTGTGTGGCTGTGCTTTGTGTTTGTGTGAGCTGAAGAAATGAGTTAGGGACCTTAGGGTTTATAACTATATATATATATATTTATATATATAAGCGTATTTAAGTAATTTCATATGTAATCGGATCGGGTCCAGGTTCGGGCTGGGTTTTGATAAAACCCGGACTTGACCCGAACTTGCCTCGAGTTTAAAAAAAAAAAACCCATACCCGACTCTATTCTTATCGAGCTGGGTAAAACCCAACCTATTAGGGTTGGGTTGGGCCGGGTACCCTAGGGTCGGGTTGGGCCGGGTACCCGCGGGTCAGGCCCAAATTGCCTTGCCTAGAGGGGGAAGGGCTGAGGTTCAAGTCTTTAGAAGAGAGTTTCACACACATTTACACTTAGATTAAGCTAGAGTAGAATTTCTATCTTGTATCAAAAAAAGAAAAAGAAAAATATTTCTCATATGAGAAAGAGAAACTCTACCAACACTCTGCCGAAATACAAAGTCATTTTTAAGTCCAAAAGAGCACTCTTGATAGTGGCAATCAGTGAAGGCTGTTCTGCCACTATCGGTTTGAAAGGGACAAAGTGGAAGAGTGATAGTTGTCGTTCAAGGAAGTGAGTTGGTAGTGGTCAACCAAGACAGGTAGCGTTGATGGCATTAGAGCTCTTGATAGTGGCAATCAACGAAGGTTGGTGGTGGCGGCTGCGGTAGTGGGAATACGATGGTTTTATTTACTTTTTTAGGTAATTGAATTTATGAAAGGCATAAATTTAGAATTTAATTAAATAGGTGGACATGTGACAAGTTTTTATTTGTGGTGTATAAAGTGGAGCAGAAATAATGGTACAGAAGATTTGGAATTATTCGCGGCACGGTTTGGTGTGGTTTTGGGCCCTTTTTAGCACTATACTCTGCGGTGTGATACGGTGCGGTTTGGTCAGTTTTATATTTTTCAAAATTTTGGGCTGAATTGGCTAGCACAAAACTAATTTTTTCTTTGTTTTGGGCCAAATTATAAATTATTGGGCTAATTTTTATTTATTTTGGGCAGGCTTTTCCTAATCAACATCTATTGGGTTGGTTTAGGCCAACCCAAGGCTTTGTTTTTGTTTTGTTTTTATTTTTCCTTGTAAAAAAAATGGTGCTTAACAATGACATGATAATATGACACCGAGTCACAAACTCACTAGCTTTTAAAACAAAACAAAAACTTGTAAGACAAAACAAGCTTTACAAACACCAATTACTATTTTCTATTAATAATTATGACAATATGATAGAAATTAAAAAAACAAATTTGTATAACAAAAAAAGTAAGACAAATATATACAAGACAACAAAAGTAACACTAATGTTGGCTGTTTCATATTTTAGATTATATATATATGTGTGTGTGTGTGTGTGTGTGTGTGTGTGATGATGTTTGAAATCAGTAGGCGGTATGTCACGCTCCAAACCGAGAAGGATCCAAAGTATGAGAAAAACATCTCAAAGGTACCTGTAGATTTTTCTTTTTTGACAATTTAATCCAAATAATTCATATCAAGTACTCACATCAAGAATTATCATAATAATTCCATTAAAGATACTCCCAAAGTAAGTCAGAGCTCTATGCAATAATTACAAGGACCATTGGCCACAAAAGAATGGAGGTTTGAATAAATACAATTACATATCATCATTTTATCCCATCAGTGGGAATAAAAGTCATCACCACAATTAGATACAAAAGAATGAGTCAAGCCCACTTTATAGGATGTACATCATCTAAATATCACCATCGATCACAAAAGTTCAGCCTCTATCAGTAGTTAGTCTAATTACTGCTAGCCACAAAAACCTGTCTAAAAATGATCGTTGCTTACTCTGAAAAAGTTTGTAAATGAATGGGATGAGATAGAGCCTAATAAGTAGCATAATTAATGAGGGTGGGGGAAATGCAAGTTTCATGATGATGAACAATTTACAAAGCATGTTTTAGTTTGAGAAATTTCTAACTGAATACTACAATATCATTTTTAATAATAATATAACAAGAATGATTAAATACTGAAATACAGCTTCTTAAAATAAATACCATGAAACTATATACTATAATCTGTGAGAATGAACAATATAATTTTCAAAGTCATAAAAACTAACTTATGGTAAATTATCACAAAGATACCACACTACCATATAAACCGGTCAGGGGATCCACCCATTCACAATTGGCATGATATTGTCTTCTTTGGTATGTAGTCTCTTGGCCCCATGGGCAGCAACCTCACCTATACCCTCAAAGTTGTGTCTCTCTCCCTATGGGTAGCAGGGAGAACGCGTTAAATAGGACCTCTTTTGCATGTGGTCTTTTGGCCCTATGGGCAGCAGCCTCACCCACACACACAGGGACGGAACTAGGATTCGAAGTCGAGGGGGGCCAAACATGAATAAATTTTTTTTTCATGCAAATCCAACCTAATTAACGTCTATTGAATATATATAAACAAAGAATCAACAAAAGAAAAGACATAAAATAATTGTTTCTCAGTACATTTAAACTAAATTATCTATTAAAACGGAATTCGATTATTGTTTTAATTTCCAATAAATCATATATGATGGATTTTGTATAGAATTTAGTTGCAATCTCTCTTTTAATGTTCAAAATTATAGAGTCCCTTATGATAGGCCAAAAACGAATTGACCCTTTGTGACAAATTAATCAATTAATTTAGCCAAGTGAATTAATTAAGTTAATTAACATGCAAACGCGTGGTAGCACAAACAAATCACCAATTAACCTAAGTATGCAGCGGAAAATAAATTTAACACGGTGATTTGTTTAAGAATGGGGAAACCAACACGGCAAAAACCCCATCGGGTGATTTTCAGGTCACCACTCCTGAAATTTCACTATTATCACAACAAGCGGTTACAAAGTAAAGGAATCTCAATACCTTATACCAACCTACAGTTGAACCCTTACCCCCAATACCCAATTGAACTTGTTCTGTAGTGACAATTTCTCCTTTTGATGCACGGCTCCCAAGTACGTGACTAACCAATTGCGCGGATCCCAGTACGCGACTTCAATCACCAACTAGAGAAGGTTGTTGGCTGCAAAGTTCTTCAGCTCATCCCAACGATGAAGATCAAGAAGATGCTTGGTCATAAAACCCTACGGTGCACAAACACAGCAACTTCATCAAAAACGACGAACTAGGGCAAATTCTGTCTCCGGTCACAATTTGCTTGAACAAACTTTGCTCAACACTTGTGCAACTTGTGAACACTTTGACGACCCTTAAAATAATCCTTTTATATGTCTAGGGTTGTGAGAAAAGAAAACCCAAACACATAAAATCGGATTGGAGTCAAAACAGAATTAGAATTCTGTTTTTCATAAAGCTCGACAAATACCTGTCTGTCGAAATGCTGTCGAGCCACGGGGCTGGAACACCTTCTTAAGCTCGATGGATAGCTAGCTGTCGAGCTCTAATGACAGGCACTTCTTCAGCTTGTTTCTTGGACAAACTTGCATGTCTTCAACACTTGATCTTGAAACACAGTTTCTTGAAGTATTAAACACATCCTAGATCTACTCAAATACAAGTAAAGTGCGTTTTGTCAAAGGATTAGCCAATTACATAAAATAGTGACATATGTTCCTAACAAGTGAATCACATATGTCCTAACAATCTCCCCCTTTGGCAATCCATGACAAAAGCACAACAAATAAATGAGATATGAGAGAAGTCATAAATCACTTAACTCATATTCACTTGTTGAATACAATAAAATCTATCTTAACACAAACTCTTGAAAAACTTTGCAAGAAGAGAGTTTATGGCAAGTAAATTTTGACAACCTGTATTTCTGAAACACTTTAAACAAAACTCATTAAGGCATCTTTGTGTGAAACAGAAATAATAGATTGCATACAAGTAAAAAGAACCATGTGTATAAAGAAAGAAAAGAAACAACACATGCAAGGATAGGTGAAAGAAACATACATCATCATATAAAGAAAATAAGTACAATGTATGTCAATAATGGTCACAAGAATATCAACACTCCCCCTAAGAAAATGTCCTATACTAACTCTCCCCCTAAGAATGAGTACTCTCATATCCCAAAACTACTCCCCCTTTTTGTCACGAGTGACAAAGGGTAAAAGTGTCAAGTAGACATCTCATCGGTAGAGCTAGCATCTCCATTATCATCATCAGAAGCATCATCGTCATCACCATCATCATCATCGTCATCCTCAGAATAGGAAGCCACTAGAGGAGGTGGAGGAGACGCCTCAGGAGCAAAGCCACCCATGGCCGCCTACCGTCGTGCAATACGACTAACATGAACGTTCACTTGATACAGCTTTATAGAGAGTGTATCAAGGCGAGCATCCATGTGCTGCAGCTATGACATGATGTCCCCTAATGTCACATCGCTCGAAGAAGAGGAGGGAGCGGATGTAGATGGAGCAGATCGAGATGGAGTAGAACGGGAGGGAGGAGCTGCTGAATCGGACTACCGTGACCTAAACTACGCCTCGCTACGTTTAACGGTAGCGGCGTCTATGGCACACATAACAGAAAAATGATCGGAAGAGGGAAAAGGAACAGAAAAATGGCATAAAATCCGCGTGATAGCCGAAGGGAAAAAGAGCTTATCACGGGTAGCCGTATCCCTATACACATCTATAATGGAAAGAATAAAATGTGAAGGAAAATCTATAGTGAGGTGCTCTAACAAAGAAAGCAAAAACCGAGCATGAGGCTCTGTGATAGAGTTATAGTGAGAGAGTGGGTGCAAAACAAAAGTCATCACCATGTTAATGAATCTAGGACCTTTAGCAAAGGCCTTACATGGTGTAAACTGACGATCACCCCAATTAGACGGGCGCTCGCAGAAAGCAGAGATCATCTCGTCTTTGGACACAGTCTTCAAACGATCATATCCGGGGTAGTCAGGATGCTTTACCCGTGGAACATGGAGCACATCCGCAATAAGCTACGGTGTGACACAAATGCGCGTACCTCGAACGCGAGTAGAAAAGAGAGGTATTGAAGAATCAATTCCATGCATGTTGGAGTAAAACTCCTAAATCAGCACGGAAGGACATGTGACCAGGACGTCACACAGTGACTCCCAACCCCGACTGTGAATGACATCGGGTAGGTCAGTGTCGGCGAAATCTGCCAAAATGACTTGGCGTTCCGAATGAACACCTCGTCGAGAAAATTTCTCCGAGAAGTCCTTTCGGGCATCCTCATCACGGAATCGAATAGAAGAAGAGGTAGGATCAGAAGATGAAGTGGAGGCCCTAGAACGCAAAGGGTTCTGGGACAGAGCAGATTTACGTTTTAGTGCCATAGACACGACTAACGTAAACAAGAGAGAGAGGGGGAAGAAAAAGACAATCAGAAAAGCTCCAAACAGTTCAAATATAGCAAGTATATTGAAAAAAGAGTACGTATGCATAGGAAATGCATGAACATGTGACATGCAAAAGAAGTTGCATCATGGGCACAGCCCAATCCAAACCTACCAGCACACAAGCAGTTCAACATCCATCCAAAAATTGCACAAAAACCTCTTTGATTTTGAAAAAACCCCAAATTTTGCAAAAATCCCAAAAACTTAGGTTTCAAAGAATGAAATGCATGAAAATGAGAGAATCGAAGCTTACCAAATGAAGAAAAACTAGATTAATCTCGAAAAAATGCTTGAGGAAGAGGTTAGAAGTGAAAGAGAGAGTGTTTGGGAGATGAACAGGTGCGGACAGATCGAGGAAATGAGAACCAGATCACGAAGAACATATATATAGATCCTTAGTAATTCTCGATAGATAAAGGTGTCGAGACATCTGTTGAGGAAGGTGTCGAGAAAAACAATGTCGACAGATCAGCTATCGAGAAGGTGTCGAGGAACAAAGCAAAGACACAAGAAGAAAAGCTCGATCAATCCACCAGCTGTCGAGAAGCTATTGAGGGTCCAGGAACTTTCTCGATTGATCCACCTAGCTGTCGAGGATCTGTCGAGATTGTGATAAGAAAAAGCTTAAGAGCTCAACAGATAGCCAAGTGTCGAGGAGGTATCGAGGAGGTGTCGAGATTGCTTAAAAACCGTTTTTCAAGAAGGGAAAAACACAGATATGAATGCAATCAAGCATGCAACTTAACCAATGATCCAATCAACATTTTAAGCTCTCAAAATCATCTCTCAACAACAATTTTAAGCACAATGATCCCAAAAACACACACACACACACTAAACACGTCTAACCAATTTTATATTTCAAAAAAAAAGTTAAGACAGTTTAATGAGCATACATTAACACATGTAAAACCTTGTGTTGGCCAAATCACATTGTACCTGCACATATATCAAGAGTAGTAAAGAATATTGCGTGTTGTGTGTGAAAAACATCGCAAGATTGCAAATGTGTCAACATGTTATGACGATTTGAGATATGAGAAAATCACTTTAACTCACACACAATCATAACTATTTGATGGGGACTATCACCTTCAAGGTACATCCTATAACTCCCACATCTCCTAGAATACACGCTTGCAATCATATTTAAAGCATTTGATCTTTTTTCTTTTTATTTTCTTTGCATATTATTCCTTTTAAGCAAATCATGCATGGGCATATAAGAGATAGAAAGAAATACCCAATTATGTAAAGCATTTGACATTCCAATTTTGCTATGCTGAAGCACACAAATGTAATTGACATCACACTTTTGCTATGCTGAAGCATACAGATGTCATTTCATGATTGGCGGGCAACAGTGGTGAGATGATTATTTATGCCTTTCTCTTAGAATTTTCTAGTCCTTCCCGTCAAAAAGAGTGATACGAGTGTTAAGTACAAGAGATAACTTAATCTTACTCATCACAAACAAGAGCCACAAAGCTCACTTGCTTAGTTGTGCATAGAGATGCCCATCTAAGCTACAAAAGATACAAAGTTTAGAAAATTTTGTTTCAATGGTCATCCAAGGTACACAAGTACCAATGTACACAAAACACATTATTTTTGTATTTTTCTGATTTTTCAATTTTTATTTTATTTTTATATCAAAAACAAAATAAAAAAAACTGAAAGCAAACAAAAACATGTTAAACAAAACAAAACATAAAACTAGATTGACTCAAAACTTGAAAGCAAAACACACAAGTAATGCACACACAAAAACAAGAAGAGAGAAAGAGAAAAGTGATAGAATCACTTGGAGCCATTTTCCTTCCACGCCTTGGAAGAACCTTTTCTTTAAGTGAACCCTTTAACCGGCGGCGAGGGAGAAGAATTCAAACCGTTCAAGTTCGAAAGGAACATGAGGGCTTTGAGAAGATCTCCAAGGGGAGCAAGAGAGGATTGAAGCTGATTCTGGCTTCCAGATGCTATCATGCCGTTGCTCTGTTGAGTGGCTAACCACTAATAGCAAATTGGTTGAGTATGACCGGCAACTCCACAATGATGACAAAGATGCTGCTTCTTCTGTTTAGGCTTTTGAGAGTTAGCCTTCTTTGCCCTAGGGTTTTTAGCTTCCTTCTTATCTTGCTTAGGGGGTACTCCTAAGATAAATTTACCTTTGTCTATGTTCTCACTAGCTAAATCAGTTTTAACATCATTGTTCTTAATTTCAACATTATTAGCAGGAGGAACAAAAACAGTATAACTAGTAGAAGCAATATTAGAAGAAGAGAGACCATACCCTAAACCTATTCGATCAGAAGCAGATTTCTAAAGACTGAGCATCTCATTAAGCTTTGCACTTGAAGTCCTCTCCAATTGAGCTCTGACTTGAAACAGCTCCGCTTCAAGCTTCTTAGTCTTCTCAGCCAAGAAATTGTTCTCTAACCTCAGTGCTCCAATAGTCTGATTAGCCTCATCAAATTTTGTGGAAAGCTCTTCACGATCAAGTTCCACATCACTAAGCTTCTTGGTGGTTAGCCTATAAAGTTTCTCATGTTTCTCAGAAATCTTGTATAATTTCTCATAGGCTGTATGGATATCATCTTGATCATCCATCTTCTCAAACTTGGACTCCACCAATTCCTCTTCTTCATCCACATCTTTAACAATCCCATCAGTAGGATTGACAGTGGCAGTGAAGGCATTCAAGATTCTGTCATCCTCATTGTCGGAATCATCCTCAGGCTCGGTGTCGCTCAATGTAGCGGCAAGTGCCTTGCTCTTCCCAATGCTTTTGAGATATGTAGGACACTCACGTTTCATGTGACCGAAGCCTTGACACCCAAAGCACTTAGGTCCTGCGGGAACAGTGTACTGACCACCATCCCTAGCATCCTTCTTTCCTTTGTCATGGCTCTTGAACTGAGAAGAACTAGATTGCCTACGGTCCTTGTCGAAGCCCTTCCCATTGGTATTCTTCATGAACTTCTTGAATTGTCTGGTGATGTAGGACTTCATCTTAGAATCTTCGTCTTCTAAAGACTCATCAGTGTCACTGCTCTTGGCCTTTAATGCCATGCTCTTGCCTTTACCCGATTTGTCAATTCTAGTTAACCCTAGCTCGTAGGTCTATAGATTGCCAACCAGCTCTGTCAAAGGAATCTTGTCAATATCCTTTGATTCCTCGATCTCCATGATCATTGCATGGAATCTCTCGGGTAGAGATCTGAGCACTTTCCTCACAATCTTGGGTTCAGGAATGGTTTCCCCAAGATTGAAGGCTGAGTTCACTATGTCCTTGAGCTTGGCATAGAACTTATCGAACGACTCATCCTCCTCCATCTTAATCTCTTCGAAGCTTGTAGTGAGCCTCTATAGCTTCGAATCCTTGACAGCCTTGGTTCCCTCATAGGTTGTCTGGAGGATGGTCCATGCTTTCTTTGCAGTTTCAGTGGAGGATATCTTTTTGAATTCCTCATTAGTGACTGCACTGAACAAAGCATTCAATGCCCTACTGTTGAAGTTTGCCGCCTTGATCTTGGCTTCATCCCAGTCAGCCGGCGCTTCCTTTGGCTTAGTCCAGCCAATCTCTACAGCTTGCCACACCTTCTCATCTAGAGACTGCAAGAAAGCTCTCATGTGTACTTTCCAGTATGCATAGTTAGTGCCATCAAATAAAGGAGGTATAATTAATGACTGTCCTCTATTCATGACAAACAGGGGTCAATGGATCAAACACAGCAAAGATTAACCCTAATCAGAGTATGCCTGCTCTGATACCACTTGATAGGCTAAAAACGAATTGACCCCTTGTGACAAATTAACCAATTAATTTAGCCAAGTGAATTAATTAAGTTAATTAACATGCAAACGTGTGGTAGCATAAAAAAATCACCAATTAACCTAAGTATGTAGCGGAAAATAAATTTGACATGGTGATTTGTTTACGAATGGGGAAAACCAACACGGCAAAAACCCCACCGGGTGATTTTCAGGTCACCAATCCCGAAATTCCACTATTATCACAACAAGCGGTTACAAGTAAAAGAATCCCAGTACCTTATACCAACCTACAGTTGAACCCTTACCCCAATACCTAATTGGACTTGTTTTGTAGTGACAATTTCTCCTTTTGATGCACGGCTCCTAAGTACGTGACTAACCAATTGCGCGGATCCTAGTACGCGACTTCAATCACCAACTAGAGAAGGTTGTTGGCTGCAAAGTTCTTCAGTTCATCCCAATGATGAATATCAAGAAGATGCTTGGTTACAAAACCCTACGATGCACAAACACAGCAACTTCTTCAAGAACGATGAATTAGGGAAAATTCTGTCTCAAGTCACAATTTGCTTGAACAAACTTTGCTCAACACTTGTGCAACTTGTGAACACTTTGACAGCCCTTAAAATAATCATTTTATATGTCTAGGGTTGTGAGAAAAGAAAGTCCAAACACATAAAATCGGATTGGAGTCAAAACAGAACTGGAATTCTGTTTTTCATAAAGCTTGACAGATACCTGTCTGTCGAGATGTTGTCGAACAGCTGTCGAGCCACGAGGCTAGAACAACTTCTTAAGCTCGATGGATAGCTAGCTGTCGAGCTTTAATGACAGGCACTTCTTCAGCTTGTTTCTTGGACAGACTTGCATGTCTTCAATACTTGATCTTGAAACACAGTTTCTTGAAATATTAAACACATCCTAGATCTACCCAAATACAAGTAAAGTGCGTTTTGTCAAAGGATTAGCTAATTACATAAAATAGTGACATATGTTCCTAACAAGTGAATCACATATGTCCTAACACCTTAGAAAATCTTCTTTCATAATAAAAAAATTCTTTATGAAAAATTTTGGTTGAGGATTTTCATAAATTGAGATATCTTCATTAAAGGTACGTAATATTGCATCACTAGCAATGACTTCTAAAATATTTGTATTTATTTTTGGAAAACTAATTAGTTGCAAAAGGTAAAATAACTTTATAAACTATCACCTCATAACTATACGCACTGGTGATACACAATGTTAACTTACAACTGATAACAAAAAAAAAAAATTCTAATAAATAGTCTATAATAACTAAAAATCATACTAGGAAAAAAAGAAGTTAAAAGCATATAAAATTGTTAACCAATTGTGTAATACCGTGAAAGATTCCTATCAAATGGAAGCTTCCTTAAAGCAGTGGTTGTCAAAGACTCCATAAATTTGATCACCTCAAGGCCACCTAATTTTAAAAAGGAAAAAAAATTTCTAAAGACACGCTGTATTATTATAGGCATTGCAATCACAATTAAAACATAATGGCAAATCTAGCTGAAGCTGGAAAAACCATGAAAGATTATGGTTGGAAGAGAAGCTGAAAGATGTTTTACACTCCCTCCAAATGCTCCTTGAAAATCCGGTCGAATGCATGGCAAAGTTCCAAGATAGTGTACAAATGGTCCTAAAACATCATACCTCAGTTAAGGAGAGCACAAATAGCATCTTCTTTACACACACACACAAAATTAAATAATAATTTACAACAGCTTCAAGCCACTCACGCCAGCATCAACGGCAAATAGGTCTACCATGATGATCCATCTCCGACTCAAGTTCCTCAATGCTTTTATTAATTAGAGATGTTATACTTGAAATTTGAGCCCTAATTACAGACTCCAAGTGCTAGAATCAAGATCACAACATCAGTTTAATATCCTATACAAACATCATCTTAATTTGCAAGAAAGATGCACAAGAAAAAACCGTTGAAAGAAGTTTTGCAAGACACTCTGAACCCATTTTACTGGCGAAGTGTCCAGAGTCGGGACTGGTTGCAAAGTACTCTCACTCTTTGCACCTCGCAACTAATATGTCAACATTTTTATTGATGTCAGCCTAGGAACGGTTAACAATTCCAACCCAAGGATGATGCAAACGATACGATCTTCCTTCAATAACCTGAGAGCATATAAAGTATGTAAGAGGCAAAGAAAATAAACATATTAAAGGTTCGTTTGTATACAGATTATTTTGCTGAAAACTGAAAATACTGTAGCAAAATAATTTTTAAATGTATGAATAGTATCGTGGGACCTATTTTTAATATTTTTTTCCTGAATAAAGTGGTTGTGAGTCCCGTGAACAGTGTGTGAACAGTGCGTGAACAATGAACTTTGTCTCCTACCCACTGAAACGCATGCATCCAAAAAAAAAAAAAAAAAAAAGAGGAAAACGCCAGACGCAAACACACTGGCTTTTTCATCCGGATCCAAAACAATCATTAAGACATTTATATTTTTCAAAGCAATTTTGAACCAAGAAAATGCACAGGAAATGCTGCAAAATTAAAATGTTATAGCAAAGTTTCGAGGAACATTTCTCAATAAAGGGAAAAATGTATACGCTAAAAAACGGTTCTATTCTGAATACAATTCAACCCAATGAAATGTTGATCCCAATCACTTTAAGAGTTAAATGCAAATAAATTAGATAATAATTAAAAGCTAAGCTATACTTGATCAACAAAATCCATTTATAAAGGTGGGGTTATTCACACAAACAAAGAGACTAAGGGAGATAGAGAGAGATCTTACATCCAATGCATTAGTTCCTTTGTCCATCAAATCCGACTTTGTCAACACACCAAATGTCCTCTCTCCTGTGCAATTTACATACAGGATTCATAAGGGAAAGCTAAACAAAGCGACAAGTCAAGAGTTCTGCAAAAAGAGCATAAACATACTATTAGCATCCACTTCCCTAGCAAGTTTGATAGCATCTGATGTTGCAATATCTTGATTGGCCGAAGATATTGCGAGTATGATTCAATTAGGCAACAAAAACTAGAGGACAGAAAATTAACTCGAGACAATAACATAAGGCATTAGACTCTAATTGAGGACAGAAAGGCTTGCCTAGAAGGGGAGAGAGAGAATGAGAGAGAAGGGAAAACTATTAAAAAATTTGGTAGATAAAAACAAATTGCAAAACAAGGATCCAAAGAAGAAACAATTAGTTTTATTGTACATCATGCAACAATTATAGTTGAGACAATCCAAGACTTTGTTATTCATTATTATTCCCTCACCCATACCTATACAGTTCTTTTAAGCATAAAAATGTAAAAAGCTCATAGAATAAGATCACAAATCCAGAGTGCAATAGCTACATGATATATAAACAATGTTGACAGATCAAGAACTGCTCATTTTGATAAATCAAATCCTACATGAACATAACAACGATCCAGAACATGTGATAATCATAAATATAATTAAGACTAACTTACAAATTACACCCATTGACCTAGTTTCAATTTAGTCCTTTTTTTTTTTTTTTTCGTTTCAGTCCTTTAAATTCCATTCGTTTCCATCATAGTCCTTCCATCCACTTACGGTGAATCTTCACCACTAAGGTTGCGTTTGGTATTGGCTGAAAAATGCCATTTTTTTTTTACAATTTAGCTTATTTTTGCTACTATTCATGGGTTTCATTACACTTTTTGATAGTATTCATAGGTTCCAATGTACTATTTTAGCTAGTGTTTAGCTTTATTTACAGTACTTTTAGCAAAAAGTTTTTAGTTTTAGCTAAATAAGTTGTTCTCAAGCGGACACTAAGGTTACGTTTGGGATTAGAGTTTAAAGTCAGCTTTTTTTACTATTCAGCTTATTTTTGTTACTATTCTGCTTATTTTTGCTACTATTCATGAGTTCCACTGCACTTTTTGGTACTATTCATAAGTCCCACTCAGGAGTGGCCCAACATAATTTGGGGCCTAAGGTGAAAAATTTATGCGGGGCCTTTAATATGTAAATATTAATTAAAAAAAATTATTTAATTTTAATCAAATCAAGGTTAATTTGGTATGTTAAATACATAATTTGATGAATGATACCAACTAAACTAATGTTAATTTCATATAGAGAATCGAATATCATAGTTGAACCATAAATATTAATAAAATAAAAAAATAGAAATATACTACGATTAAAAAAGATACTCTATTTTGGATATATGGTGATGCATAGTTAAGTAAAGTTGTAATCTAATTTTTAATTTTATATCTTGTTTTTGAGAAAGAGAGATGTAGATATTATTTGGTGTGCGGCTTTGTAGGATATCAGTTTACAAAAATTAAAGTCTAAACTCTCAAACTATTAGGGGAGATTAATCTATAATTGATGATTTAACACTGAAGGCTCGAAAATGTGTTAAAAACACAAGAGTTGTTTAGACCCCCAAATTAAAGTTACGGTTCGATAGATTTTACACTAACTTAATTCTAAGTGCGGAATAGTGTAAATGCGAGCGGATAAACAAACAAATTACTCTAATCCATAATCAAGACAACACAGCAGTAAAATGGAAGGTAAAAGAGTAGGAAAGAGAGATGCAAACACAAGATAACACGCCGATGTGTTATCGAAGAGGAAACCGAAGAACTCGACGAAAAACCTTTCCGCCGCCCTCTAAGCGGTAATCGATCCACTAGACAATCAGTTGGGATACATGGGTTAACAAGAGACCCTCCAAGCCTAATCTACCCGATGTACCTAAGCCCTCCAAGCTCCTACTCCAACAAGGCTTCTCAGAACCGTGTCTTGTCTAGCTCTCCAGATCCCGCAACAAGCTCCATGTTGCATCTGCCATCCTTGGCTTCTTCCAATGCTTCCCAGCAGTACCAAAACCTCACTTGACACTCTAAAAGGGTATGGTAAGTGTTTGGGCTATCAACTTCTCAATGGTATGGAAATTGAGAGGTAGGAGTTGAGGAAATCCATAAGCATATGTGTAGAGATATATGGGTATGATAATATCTAACTCTCAAGGTTTGAGGCTAGGGTTTTCTCTTAGAAGCACTCCTTATCATTTGTGGGTAATGTGGGTGTATATAGTGTGGGTATAGATAGTGTGTATCAGATAGTATAGTCTGGCAGAACAGAATGTTTCGCGGGTGTCTCGTGGGAAGGCCTTACCCGCGAGATACTCGCGAAACACAACTGTTTCCATCTGTACTGACTCTTCGCATTCCAGTCATGTGCAAGGCACATGCTTTACTTCGCGGGATGCTTAGTCGCGAGCTACCCGCGAGAACTCTTCTGGCTTCAATTGCTTGAGTCTTCACACTCTCTCTCTCTAACACACAACCCTTACAATCAAATCCCACAATAAATACAGGGTACAAAAGATTGAATATAATTACAATCAAATTTGGCACGGAATAAAAGCCAACAAAATACATATTTGTAAATCACAACTTTACAATCTCCCCCTTTGGCTATTCCGTGACAAAACTCCTAAAATAGACTCTAGACTTAAACGTGAGTTTGGGAACAGTGGCAAAACTCACTCATACCTAATCTAGAAACTGTGAAGCACTTGCACGTTTATACCTGTAACCTGAAACACTCGCACACAAACAAAACTTTCATTAAGCTTATGACAAGTTGAATACAAGGTATGTACACGAGCAAGCATAGTGCGATCAAGTTCGTAAACATTAGATATCATGTAAACAAAAAACTTGATCAAACAAGTTCAGTCATTAAAGAATGACTACAATGAACATTTAGCAAGTAAGTGTTCATCCGGACATGCAAACAAAGAGCAATCACTTATGATCACTTGTATGTCCAACACACGACCAATGCAAAATACATGAAGTATATGCATCTGGGAACAAGATCCTACTAGGGCACAAGTGTGAGGTACTCAAGACATATTTGGCAATATCTTAAAAGTACAAAAAAATGCTACAAAGCAATAAGGTAAACACAAATTACTGAATATAAACTGAAATAAAAATAGAGTATTAAAGCTTTAAATGAAAGCAGTAAAAACAACTATCTAAGAGTTATAAAAACTGAAACAGTTTAAACCAAAATATAAATAAATCTAAACCGCCTGTATGAACCAAAGTTTCTATGCCTAAGCTATGTCTATGCTCTGCTCCCCCTTAAATGTGCAAGCTCCCCCTCAAAATTTTCTCCCCCTTTTTGACCGGAATGGCCAAAGAGGCTAGAACTTATCAGACTCTGAATCTGATCCCTACGCCATGGACAAGTCCTCAATTTGTGAAGACAATGCAGTGATCTATCCCTAGACGTATGCAAACTGGGTCGCGGTGTGCTGCAGATGGGAGTCTAGCATGCTTAGTAGGAGACATCTACACAAAGGAACACAGAACAGAAAAGAAACAAGTGCAAAAACACAAACACAGTACACAAAAACATGATTAGATACATTTTAGTTCAAAACAAAGGTAAAGCAACCTAAAACAGAGCAAAATCGACTCAAAACAGAGCAAACAAACACAAAACAACATGCTATAAGTGTTTAACCATGTAAACAAAAGCAAAATGCATGAAGTGAATCACTGTGCATGTGTGTGTCTGTGCTGTGCATATGCTGATGCATGTGTATGCAGCATGTGATGCATGAGGCGTGCCTAGAGGGTGCCTGGCATGGCATTGAGGCATAAAATGGACAAAGTGTGAAAAACACACAAACACTGATCAAAACATGGTAAACATGATCAATCAAGATTAAATCCAAGCATTGGAACTCAGTTGAGTCCAATTCAACACAAAAATGTCACTAGGACATTCTGTCAAACACTTAGCATGCAACAATGAATTCCAACTATGAACAATGCATGAACATGGTGAAAATTGCCTCAATACATGCTTAGAATGCCACAAGGGGCCAACACACAAACACAAACATCAATTTTTGAACCCCAACCCATTGAAGGCTCAAAAATGTGTTAAAAACATAAGAGCTGTTTAGACCCCCGAATTAAAGTTACGGCTCGATAGATTTTACACTAACTTAATTCTAAGTGCGAAATAGTGTAAATGCGAGCGGATAAACAAACAAGCTACTCTAATCCATAATCAAGACAACACAGCAGTAAAATGGAATATAAAATAGTAGGGAAGAGAGATGCAAACACAAGATAACACGCCGATGTGTTATCGAAGAGGAAACCGAAGAACTCGGCGAAAAACCTCTCCGCCGCCCTTCAAGCGGTAATCGATCCACTAGACAATCAGTTGGGATACATGGGTTAACAAGAGACCCTCCAAGCCTAATCTACCCGATTTACCTAAGCCCTCCAAGCTCCTACTTCAACAAAGCTTCTCGGAACCGTGTCTTGTCTAGCTCTCCGGATCCCGCAACAAGCTCCATGTTGCATCTGCCATCCTTGGCTTCTTCCAATGCTTCCCAACAGCACCAAAACCTCACTTGACACTCTGAAAGGGTGTGGTAAGTGTTTGGGCTATCAACCTCTCAATGGTATGAAAATGGAGAGGTAGGAGTTGAGGAAATCCACAAGCATATGTGTAGAGATATATGGGTATGATAATCTCTAACTCTCAAGGTTTGAGGCTAGGGTTTTCTCTCAGAAGCACTCCTTATCATTTGTGGATAATGTGGGTATATATAGTGTGGGTACAGATAGTGTGTATTAGATAGTACAGTCTGGCAGAACAGAATGTTTCGCGGGAAGGCTTTACCCGCGAGATACTCGCGAAACACAGTTGTCTCCATCTGTATTGACTCTTCGCATTCCAGTCATATGCAAGGCATATGCTTTACTTCGCGGGATGCTTAGTCGCGAGCTACCCGCGAGAACTCTTCTGGCTTCAATTGCTTGAGTCTTCACACTCTCTCTCTCTAACACGCAACCCTTACAATCAAATCCCACAATAAATACAGGGTACAAAAGATTGAATATAATTACAATCAAATTTGGCACAGAATAAAAGCCAACAAAATACATATTTGTAAATCACAACTTTACAAACACATTTGCAACATTTTTTTTTGAAACATTTTAGGGTTTAATTTGCTTAGGGTTCAATCGGTCTCATACTTTTAGAGTCTTAATAGAAATGAAAAAGAAAAATGCACTAAAAGCAATATAAAATGTTCAAAATATAATGTGACATTGACTCTTAATGATGAACTTCATCAATTTAACTAATAAATGTTTGAATCACTTTTTTGTAATTAATAACATAGCAATTTGTAAGTCGTAAGTCAATAGTAAAATTTGTAATATCCTTAACATCACTAATAAAAGAAAATGTACAACCTTTAAAAAATATATATAATTTTATAAAAATTTGGCCTTTAACCATGGGAAGTGGGGTCTTTTTCCCTAAGGGAAATTTTTATTTGATGGGGCCTTAGGCCTAGGCCTAAATTACCTAAGCCTTGGGCCAGCCCTAGTCCCACTGAACTATTTCTACTAGCTAACTTTTACCTTTATTTACAGTACTTTCAACAAAAAGTTAGTTAAATAAGCTGTTCTCAAATAGACCCTAAGTCTACCAAAACAACATCATTTTGGAAAGTTTAAATAAATAAACTAAAACCAACAAGAGATTGGAACTAGACAATAAGACTAGCACCTATATGGGAGGAGGTGCTCGTTGAGCTAGAGTTCATTGGCTAAAAACAGATTAAAGTTAAAGGGTAGGAATGGAGAAAAACATTGAAATATAGAGGATTGAATTAAAAAAAAGGGTCAAATTTAAAGTGTGTAATTTGTAGTTTTGCCTTTAACAATCATGTTTTCAAATGAGCCTATCAATATGGCACTAAGTGTTCCTTAAG